>VNJU01007285.1:0-26280 GCA_008042675.1 Drosophila seguyi | reverse complement strand
ATTAAGAAAACGTATATAAAGTTCCCCGGAAGTGACGTTTTCTTTGCAAAAAATAAAAATAAAAGAGTGAAATAAAGTGCGAATCGGAGCTACCAGGTGGGCATGGCCCACTGCCCGCCACCGAATATCCGCCGGAGCCTCCGAACGAGAAGCTGCCATTGACCTCTTCTTAATCAAATTAAGTGCAATATTATTTAGTAGAAATCATAAGGAGTAATCCACCACCGCGTCTCCGTGTTGCTGGCGGCGGCTCTCCGTACACCATTCTCCCGTATCCCGCATCGCCTCCGGTTTTCAGTCTCGCCGCCAGCAATTGAAATCGCGCACGAACTCCGCGACAAAAGAAGATGCATTTTAAGTGAATTTCCTGTGCGCCGAAGCCAATTACGACGCCGCTGAAATCCAATCCCATCCAGCAATCCCGTCGTGAATCCCCTCCCAAAAAATGGCCACCACACCAACGGCTGGACCAGCAGCATCAGCAGCTCCACCGCCCTCAACGCCCCAAAACTACAAGGTGCCATCGACAAGCAAGATATCCGTAGATAAGCTCCTGCGCGTTGGATACTATGAGCTGGAAAAGACCATCGGCAAGGGCAACTTTGCCGTTGTCAAGCTGGCCACGAATATTGTCACCAAGACAAAGGTGAGTCTTTACAAGTATTATAAACATAAAAAAAAGCAAAAACATAGATCCCGAGCCCCGTATCCCGATTCCCTCAATTAACGATTTGTTAACTAGTTAGTCATAACTGACTAAGCGCGTATTTATCTTAAAAATTTACATCAGGCGGTTAAAAGATCGATTATATATGCAATATTCCATAATATGTAAAAAAAAAAACAGTCAATAGTTTTGAAGACTATAATGTTTAGTTAATATTACCAATTTTAAATTAAAAAGTTATAGAAATATCATCTAATATGTAAATATTTATCAACAAGAAAGTAAATTAAAATAATTTTAAAGCTCTATCCAGTTGAGAAATTATTGAAATTATTGAAAATTATAAAGACCAAGTATGGTTAGCTTATGGATTTCGGTTAAAGAGTTTAAAGATCTTTAACCACACTTCGAAATCGGGATTATGAAGTACAAGCAGGTGAAATTTAGGGTCCACTCTGAGAAAAGTGGAAGAAAATAGCAAATCCCTTTCAAAGTGTTATACTAGAATCCGTTCAGAGCTATCCGAAAATATTTCAACCATCGAGCGGACAGCCACTTCATGCTCTGTGATGATTTTTGTGCGCATTTGAGTCGATCAAATTGATTTTAGTTGTTGTTCTTTGATGATTCTGTTTATTGCCGCGTAAATATGTGTACAATAATTATTTACACAACTTATTGACAATCGGGAGTTTCGTTTCGATTTCGGCATCGCGGCATCTTTCTGTTTCGGATTCGTCGGATTCGGTTGCTTGGCTTTTGTGTGTTTGCCTTCAATTGACAATGTCTGAGAGGGGGGAAGACGAGTGTGTATATTCTGAGGTGGCAATCGACAGATGCTAATTGAATCGCATTTGTAAAGCGTTCCGAGAGTATATAGAGGTATGTGCTTTAGGCATCTCCCCCGTGTGTGTGTGAACCTTTTGAGGAAGTAATCAAGTTTTGCCTTTTGTTTTTCGATGTCATTTGCATTTACAAATCGCTTTTTTTATTATATGTTTCTTTTCCCTTTGAGAATTTCCTGCTATAAAGTCAACTCTCCAGTTGATGAGCTGAGCAACTCACAATTAGGGACATCTCACATCATACTATATAGGTATTACTTGGAGCATGTAAGGGATTGACTCACCTGTGTTGTATCTTTTATCTGTGGCTGTGGATGGATGATGTGCTAAGGCAACGGCAGCAACAGCTGTGACACTTGATAATTGGGCTTGTCAAGAGAAATACTCGAACCGCACATGGCAGATACAATAAAAGCAATAAAAGTGGGGAACTTTAATCACTTAACGTAACGCGCAGGGAGAGAGCGAGGGAGGAACAAATAAAGAAATAAGAATTTTGAGGCAAGCGGAGCAGAGATATGGGAGAGAGGAATGCAAATTTGTAGAGTAAACCGATCGGAATGAATTTTTGCATAATTGACAACGTTGAGGAATCTGCGCTGAGCACGTGCCTCTGGTGGTGATATCGATCTTAGTAATTATCGCCGGATGTGACATGATTGAGTTTACCAACACTGTCACACACGATTAACGAGGAAGCTGGTGCCATTGGGGTCAATGTTTATTGAAGTAAATTTTTTTCTGGACTTATAATTTTTAGAGATGCGAAATCGCTTTAAAAAGCGCAGAAAAGTATGCTCTAAAATATAATTAATAGTATTGCTTTACTCCAAAGTTCAAAGAAATGTTCAATAGTTAAACTCTCGGTTAGATTAAGATCTTTAAAGTATTATGTTCCAAGAACCCCCACTACTTTAATGAATCGAATTAGGTAAGGGTTTCGGTCAGAAGCACCTGATAACAATGATAAGCCGATCGACTGTTTGCTGACTGTAACGAAATAAAGTTTACCCCGCCGATAAGGACACAGCTGTTTGACGACTTCAAGGTCCAAACGTTTTTCACTTATCTTATTTTGCATTGCCCATCTATATAGTATGTTAGTGTGTTTGGGAATTATAGGTACATATATTTGCCTTAGAGCCCCGCGGCTTATCTCTCTCTCTTAAGCGCATTTGCCAATAATTTACTATTATCAATGGAAAATGGCAAAAGTTCACTTGTTCCCTAGGTACATAACACATACAAGCGGCAGCAGAGTAAATAAATTGAATTATGATTATTTGTATAAACCGAAGCAACCGCGAAAAAAACAAACGATAAGAAACCGATGGCGATATGAGAATTTCCAGCGAAGGGGAGTGTGTGTATATCGCAAGAAATCCAACCATAACCTAGTTTAAATGAGTTTCCCTTGCTGAAACAATAAAGTATTTATCATTTATAATAGCGAAACAAATAAAACATCTGATCAATTGTGTCGTCTTCCCTCCTTAAATTTCGCCGGCGTGTGTGCAGAGCATGTCAAAATTTCTTAATTGTTTACTTTCTTTGTTTGGAGTTCTACGCTCTCTTGATCGCTTTCACGTGCCGTTTCAAATTGAATTTTAGTTTATTTCACTTTTTTTTTTGCCTTTTTCCGCGTTTTGTCTTGTGTGCGGAATGTGTTTGCACTCAATTGGCAAGTTTTAGTTTAATTGAATTTTTCGCAACTGTTTTAATGCTCCAATTGATGCAATTAAGCATCAGCAGCAGCAGCAGCAGCAGCAGCCATGCAGTGCAGCCACTTGATATCCCCACTCTTGTATTTCACATGCAGAGAAACCATTTGTAAAGGACTATATATATTTTTGGGATATATGCAATTTTATAATGATATTGTGCTGAAATTCAATTAAATATTGGTAGGGATAACTTAATTTGAATCCTGAAAAGATTAGAAAACATTTTATTTTATTATTTCTTTCTGTACAACCCAGTTTTCGACATATTCCTGGATTTCTTTTCAATCTCTTAAATAAGAATGATTTCAGACGACAAGAAATCATATTCTTGAAGACCCTCAAAGTAGATTCTTCCAGTACAACCCTGATCTTACCTATTCGATTTCTGCAAGTCTCTTTATGTATTTGTTTTACATGTGTTTTAACACTATTATTTTAATAGTTTTATAATTTAGTTTGATTTTCATAAATGAAATGCCTTAAAGTTTAAAATAAGCATATTCTATAAGATTCTTCCCGTGCAAACCCCTTCGTTAGGTCTTTTTATTTCTATCACAACATTTTTACCAATAATTTTTAGTATGATAACAGTTAAATTTGATTTGATTTTTATAGTGGAAATGCCTTAAAATCCAAAAGAAAGCCTCTTCTCTTGCCCATTCTGCTATTTTCTTCCCGTGCAGCCCTGCGTTCCTGCCTGTCCCTGTCTCTTTTGGCGCTTATCAGCTCCTCTCACTCTCGCATTCGTTGATTGATCTTTCGCTATGAGCAAATATTTAAGCTGCCGTCTGAGCGTGGAGCGGTGAGCGTTGCCTTTTGGCCAGCAGACCGAAAACATGTTTGAACATCTAACACGCGTCAGACCGAGTCCGCGGGAGTGAGTGGCCAGTGCGAGCGAGATAGATGGATGAAATCGTTTAACAATTTTTATTTACCTTTTCATTAACAATTTCGCGGCTTTTTGCTTCTCGGTTTTTTTTTTGCTGTCTGCGGTTTTTTTTTATATTTTTTTTTGTGTGTGTTTACAAAACCCAAAAAATCATGCGCACTAAATCTTCCATCTCTTTTTTTTAGTTAACTATAGTTATATATATTTACTGTTTTTCTGTTGTTGTTTCTATGTCTGGCAGCGATAGTAATAAAAGTATGTTGACGCTCTTGCTCTTGCTGCAACCTCAAAATATTTTCGTTCTGATAAGAGGAAATGTGTGTTATCAAGCGTGTTTCTTCTGCTTCTGTTTCTTCTCCAGCGAAAAGGCAAAAGTTTGCAAATCAGTCACGTGCGCCGACTGCCCTCTCTCTTCCACTCCACCCACAAGAGAGCTGGGGAGAGAAGCCCCACAGCACGCGCCACAGTTATGCTCCCTGCATGCGCCGCACTCTCCACTCTCCAATCTCTCCACCTCGAAGCTTTTGTTTTCGATTTCGGTTTGCAGGCGATAGCAAAATAAATAATAAAGCAACATAAACTCAAGTGGTTACTCCACCATAAACAGGGGGACCCTTTTATGGCGTACATTTAAGACTTTGGGTCCTTGAACCTTGTAAAATTGAAATCTCCATAAACCTTTAACCCTTCATGTCTCAGTTTGATTATTTAAACTAAAACAACTTGTGCTCTTAGGTCAGTTTAAGATCTTTTCATCGAATTCTCCCAATTTACACTTCCAGCGGATTATTTATATATTAAAATATAGGTTTAGATTTGAAATAAAACCCTGTTTCAACCTATCATTGCCTCACTGTATTTCCTTAGCCAAAAATTGATTAACGCGCCAAAACTTGTGATTAACACTTGAGGTTTCGGTTGTTTTGGACGGATTTTCCCCGTCTGCCAAAGGGTAGTGATTAGAGCCTTAAGTTGCTGCCCACCACAGCCACTTTTAGACCGATTTCCATTGGCAATTAAGTAGGCCATGACATGGAAACTGTGTAATTGTAGTAATCGATTTTCCATTTCCACTGGAACCTGCCAGGCAGTCGGCGGCAGTGGGAAAATTTTAAAATCCAGCCAGCGCCAAATAGAGTTTACTGACCCCGAAAAAAAAAAATAATAATAAAAACAAAAGCCAGAGAGAGAGCGCAGTAATTGCAGCAGCCAAAAGGAGAGGTGAAAGCGAAGGAGGTCGCACACATATCGATTAAACACGCGGAGAAAGGGGGCGGCAGTCGGCTACCTGAGGGGGTGCCTGGGGGCGCGCTGCGCTGGCAACACGTTTGATTACCGCGTGTAAATAACAACAACACGAAACACTGCAAAAGTTGCAAGGACTCGCCATCGTCCTCGTCGCCGTTGTGCAACAATCACATGCCACAGAAGCCCCAATGGAAAGTCCCAGCAAGTCCCAGGAACTGCCGGAGCCGCCGCAGCCGCCGGTTCCATTGAAAGCCAAGCCCCCGGAGAAGCCCATTCGGAAGCGAAACCAAGTGAAAACCACGCCGCATGTCCAAACGAGGACCCCGAAACCCACACCCACTTCCATTCTCTGTGAACTGACGCGGCTGAAGGCCCAGCAAAAGTATCTCGAATGCAATCAGGTCAAGCTAAATCCCAATAATTTCATACTCGACGATGAGGAGGACAACAAGGTGGTCGTGGAATCAAAGTCGGAGGATGAATCCGAAAGTGGCAGAAATCAAAGACCCGCCAGCTCATCCACCGCTGCCCTGATAAGTCTGATCAATGAAATCGAACAGGAGAAGTTGAATTTAAACCAAAAGTTTCAGAAATATCGCTCTGAGAAGAGGGGAGAGCTCCAGGACGTGTGGCACTATGTGGCCGCCATCAAGGAGGATGTCTTTCGGCCCGAGCGTCTCAGTCAGTATACGGTTAATGCCCTAAGACAGCGAATCATTGGCGTCAATAGCCAGCTGGAGCGTCTAACGGCCAAGAACTCAAAGGAACTGGAGTCCTTGAAGGAGGAGTACGAGAAATTGGAGAGGGAAAATAATATTATATGGAATTGTAATATTTAAAGCGGATTTGGAAGGTTCTTGAGATTATAGGGGATATAATGGAATATTTTAAGAATCTTTCTGCAATGTGAAAATTAACTATCAATTGTTTAGGCTGATTAAATACTTAATTTTGAACTTAACTCACTGCTTTCTTTGCACTATTTACTGATTACTAAAATTCCCAAGTAACAATTCGGTTGACTCAAATGCCCAAAGCAAATTTTCAGAAAATAGTGCTGATTCAAACCTTTTAGTTCTTAAAACTAATATAAATTACAAAGTAAAAAAGTAAAAAAGTACCCTCTACTTTGGGTAGACATTAATATTCCGTTGAATTACAACTTATGGATAGATATTGCTAAAAATTCTTGGCATTCTTTTGCCACTTTTGTAATCAAGACAACATTCGACGAGACCTTGCCTTGAGTTTTTCCCCTTTAAATCAATAGGACCTTTTGATACGATTTGTTTGTTGTTTTTGTTGTTGGTTTTTTCGTTGCCTTTGGCCGAAGGATTCCTTGGGCGACATTGGTATTTTTGTTGCTGCACCCGGTGACTGGTGACTGGTGACTGTGTTATAGTTGTTGTGTATTTCTGGTTGCGATTATTTTGAAATGTCTCATTTGGCGAAGGCTCGATGTTCATCGTGACCAGACCGGAGAAAGGTCAAACGGCACGTGGCAATGGCATTTTGTGGCTCCTGTCCCCCGCCCCCCCCGTAGTATTTGTACGTAGTACGAGGTAAGCCTGAAGTTCACAGCCCGCGCTCACGTGGCAATGGCGCCGCCGCTTTTCTAGGGCGTAATATCAGTGCAGAATCAGCTTTTGTTTCACATGCAATTATGTAAAAGTGTCAAACCCATCGGGGAAATACTGCTCGTCTTTCTCTCTGTGTGTGTGTGTTTCTTTATTATAAACAAATAGTTTGCACACTTGATTACTTGTCTCAAGTTCACAGTCACTCGGGTCTATATATTGCTTTTATATTTTATTTGCAAGTATTTTTGATTGAAAGTGTGTCGCTGTTGCCAGAAAGAATATTGTCTAAAAGGAAGCATATATCAAGCGAGTGAATACTAAGGAAGCAGATAGCCCAAAACAATAGGAATTATAAAAGAAAACCGGTGGCGATGACGATTATGATGATGATTATGCCTTGGAGCAGAGAGAGCGAGAACCAGTGTGCTTGTACTTGTGTTAATTATTTAACATTGTGTTAAATTTTTGAAATGTTTTTGCGAATATACACAAAAGCAAATAAACAGTCTGCGACGTCGGCGACCGAAAGTCGTGAGCGGAGAATGTTTTTGTCTCGCCCCCGAGAGTCTGCTCCGCTCTGCTTTGGTCATGTCGCACGGCGTGTTCCGCCTCCGCCACCGGAACCCTCGCAGCGCGGAGATCCCAAGATCCCAAAACACGCGCTCCATGTATGGCGCTGTCATCGTGTGTGTTTTTTCGCACTGATCTCGTTGTTTTCGCTGCAGACTGGGCGCCACCTAGTCACCCACCTGAACCCAGACAGCCCTGGCAACAGCACTGGTCTCAGTGGGTTCTTGGCTGAAATAAAGTAAAGTATTTGTAATAAAAGCTTATTATTTAAACTATCAAAAGACATACTATATTGAGAAGCTAAGTTTGATCGTAGAACTTGGAATGTTTTGCAATTTTCAATTCAATATTCTAGGGTTTAATTGAGTTTTAAATAATTTACAAACTTACTTGCTTAGGTTATTATGAAATAATTGAAATCCTCAAAAGTATTTAATTAAATTAAACAGATGTGTGTCTGAATTTTAAATTAAATTGCTTTCCCTTAAAAGGTCAAACCTTTAAATTTTTTATTACGACAGCAAGGAGACTTTAACTAAGAAAAGACTCTTATAATACCCATGATAATATTTAGTATTTCATATAATAAACAACTAAAATATAATATCAAAGTGACTTGAAAAATATTTAATATCATTTAACCTTCAATTTGCATTTTGCTCCACTGTTTCTTTTTGGCACAAACCCACACTGCCCGTGTGCATCGACTCTCTTACCCCCTCTTTCCTGGTTTCTCCTACATCTTAGCTGCTCATTTCTCCCACTCAAATTCCCCTCTCTCCTGCCTTTCTCGCCCCATTGAGCAAACGTTCGTTCACCTGGCAAATACCAAACAAAACACAACAAACAAATGACTTGAGCTTTGGCTTGATTAACTAAATGGGTTTCCATGTTTGCTCTTCTCCGTTGCAGGTGGCCATCAAGATTATAGACAAGACATGTCTGAACGAGGAGTACCTGAGCAAGACCTTCCGGGAGATCTCGATCCTGAAGTCCCTGCGCCATCCGCACATAACGCGGCTCTACGAGGTGATGGAGTCACAGTCGATGATCTACCTGGTGACTGAGTATGCGCCAAATGGAGAGATCTTCGATCATTTGGTGGCCAACGGCAGGATGAAGGAGCCGGAGGCGGCGAGGGTCTTTACCCAACTCGTGTCCGCCGTTCACTATTGTCACCTGCGCGGGGTGGTGCATCGCGATCTCAAGGCTGAGAATGTTCTGCTTGACAAGGATATGAACATTAAGGTAAAGTGATTAGTTAGGATTTACAGAGAAATATATATTTACTATATACTATCTACAGCTCGCTGACTTTGGGTTCAGTAATCACTACGAGGAGGGTGCCGCTCTGAGGACTTGGTGCGGCTCCCCGCCATATGCTGCTCCCGAGGTGTTTCAGGGCCTGGAATACGATGGACCCAAGTCGGATATCTGGAGTTTGGGCGTGGTTCTCTATGCCCTGGTCTGTGGGGCTTTGCCCTTTGATGGCAAGACTATTCTGGAGTTGAAAAGTCGCGTTGTGTTGGGCAAATTCCGGATTCCCTTCTTCATGTCGCAGGGTAAGTTTGGGGAACCGGAACCGAATCGTAACCTGGAACCCGTAAATAATATCCAACTTATACCTCTCAGAATGCGAGCAGCTGATCCGGAATATGTTGGTCGTGGAGCCAGATCGTCGCTATACCATCAAGCAGATCATCAAGCATCGATGGCTCAGCGAATGGCAATCGGAGATGCAGGAGGAGGAACGCTACGAGGCTTTGTCTTGCACCGGAACCCTGTCGAAATCGGCTTCCGCATCCTCTCTAGGCAGCAGCAGCAATGCCCCGGACTCGCCGCCGCAGCTGGACTCGGTGGTGATGACGCACATGCTTCAGCTGCCCGGACTGACCGCCGATATGATTGCCCAGTCGGTGCACGAGCAGCGCTTCGACAACATCTATGCCATCTACAATCTGCTGCAGGACAAGCTGCTGCAGCGACGGCGCGACAACCAAAGACTGCAGCACCATGCCAGCCTGGTCTACTCCCGGTCCCGCAAGACGAGCATAACGACGGGCGTGGTGGATCGCTCGGAGCCCGTCAAGCAGGAATCTCTGGACCGCTTGAGTCCGCTGAGCAGTGCCACCAATGCCTCCAGTACGGCCTTGGGCTTTGGCTGGTCCGATGTGGCCGTGGATCTGGAGAAGTACGGCGATTTTGAGCTCGAATGTCTGGCACGATCCAATGAGGTGAATATTATGACCTTTATTATTTATTAGTTGACTAATTTAATGTAATTTCCTTCTATTTCCAGCCTCCTGTCAATCCGCAGCACTTGAGCGCCCAAGCGGGCGGCGGAGTCAATGGAGCGAATACACGACGCCATACAGTGGGACCCGGGGATGTGGCCCACGAGCAGGCATTGGCCAATCCCCATGTGCCGCCCATTGACTTCAAGTGTCCGCCACAATGCAGCGATCCTGCGCAGCCCACGACGGTCCCCTATTATCCCATGAATCTGCCCATGCTTCAGAACCAGCCGCTTCACAATCTTACCATCAAGGATCAGCATCTGCTCAAGCCGCCAGTGGTCATGGGAGCCAGTATGTACTTTAAAGAGGATTTCCTTTTATTAAATACTAAGCCTTGATATTCTTTTCATTTCAGGTTCCTTTGGGCGACGTGCCTCGGATGGTGGCGCCAATCTTCACATCTATTATCCCGCCACGGGCACTGTGGGCGGACCAGCTCAGGGCCAGCAAATGGACACCGCTGGCTACTATATCAATCCCAACTGCGGCACTGATCCCGCAGCAGTCCAAGAGCTGTCGCCGCTCAATGAGCAGGCAGCGGCTCAGATGCATTGCTGTCAGGAGAACGACAGCGGGGAATGCAATGAGGAGCTGCAAAGGTATGGAATATTTTTTTTTATTATATTCCTGCTCGATCATTCCTTGATTTCTTTCTAGTTACATGCAAAAGCGTGGCCTGGGCAAGCGTCATACTGTGGGCTGTACGGAAGATCTCTCGGTGACGCATGGTCCGGGTCCGGGGTCGCAATCCCAGGCGCCAACTACCTCCAGCAATATGCGACAGCGAAGGACGGGTCTGCTCACGGTCACCGAAAGGCCGCCAGGTGCGTAAATATTATTATTTAAACAGTTTAAGAATAAATATTAAGGAATTTTTTAAATATTTAGTCAAGATCAAAGCATAGAAATTTATATAGCTAGCTTGGAGATCCTTATTTCTTTAGAGAATAAAAAAATAAATATAAATATTGTTAGGGAAACAAAATCCGGCTTATTTTGTTAAATTTTGATCATATTTTTAATTAAAGTTCTCACTTGCCACGAATTTTATTTTGTTCTTTTATTAAACTTTCTTCTACTTAGATTTTTGTTTACTTTCTTAAACTTAATATGTATTTAAAGTAAAAATTTTAAAAATATACTATTATCCTACTGTACCGATGGTAATATCGATCTTGTTGATAATTTCGATACTTGATATTTGATTATTATTTTATGTTCCTTGATTTAAATTTCGTTTTATCAAATTTGTTAATATAATATTAAATTTACTTGAATTTCTAATTTAAAGTGAGCTTATTAATATCTAAAAATGCTTCCTCGATCGATATGTAAAGCACGGCTTTATACAATATTTTTATTCACCAAACAAATGCCTTAATTAATTTTTATATTCGTTTATTCGTACCTAAATAAGTTACTTATTGAATTATATATTAATTTTATTATTTTTTATATCGAATTAGTATATTAATTTGATGTGTTCTGTTTTGCTTTTTCCCCTTTTCTTTTCTATGTAAAACCTTTTTTTGGTTTATTGCAATTCGATAATTTTGCATCGCCCGCTACTGCACAACAACAACACAACAACCACAACGACTGACCACCTGCTACCGCTATTGCTCCCGAAAAATCGCGCTGCTTGAACCCCGCCTCTGGCTTAAACCCCGTCGCACAGTGATTCCCCCCGAACTTATTCGCGAGGTTGAGTCTCGCATGAACCGTGATTACTTGCCGCCCACCTTGAAATCTCTCAGCCAATCGCCACCGAATGGCACATATCCGGTGGGCATGGGCAAGGGCTTGTCACCGCCCCACTCGCTGCCCCTGGTTGCAGCTGCGGGCGCGGGCTCCTCGGTGCCACTGGTGGCATCCAATAATCGGCGCATTCATCGGGTTGTACACTCCAAGCTGCCCACCGTTCAGGAGGGTGGTAAGTCTCGAGTTTTGGTTACGGTCTTGTCACTGGAATGGGAAAAAATCTATTGAAAATTTAGGAAAAATGTAAAAATTAGGGAAAACCAAAGAATTTTATTATATTTTAAATATATTCTATCCTCCGGTTGACTTTAAAGTGAACGTTAAACTTTGAAAAATGTAAACTTTAACTCTAAAAAGTAACCCTAATCGGTGTATTTAAAAAAAGAACAAACAAGAGGTTTATTTTATTATTTTTGATCACGAAAAGTAACTTACAAAACAACAAAAGTTAAACTAACAGCAACCCTAAACCCCTGGTTAAGGTAATTCATAAATTTAGCTAAGTTTCCCCCTTTGGCTGTGTGTGTTTCAATTGGTTAACCATCTCCTTCCATTTCCTCTCTCTCTCTCTACTTTTATTTTGTCACCCTGGCTGCTTGCTTACGATTTAGCGACAATAGGACGTTATAGTCCAGTGCGTCGGGCGTCGGAGGGATCGAAGAGCCAGTTCCAGGGCCCGCTGCAGGAATGCCAGTCCCTGCAGAAAGGTATTGCACAGAGAAACTTTTTGGTTGCACCCAGTCCGCCGCTTTTAGAAAATTCGATCAGTCTGCCAGGTAATAAAACGAGAACGAGACCCAAATTAACGCCACAAGCTTTAGACACGGGCTTCAGCTCCCACAAAATGTGATTAATTCGATGATTTCCCTTCTCGTCGTAACAGGTTCCCCCATACATGGCAAGCCGGGCATGGGCCTGCAGCTGACTCTGCGACGTGGCCATGACATTGAAGTTCCTCCGGAGGCCATCAAGAACCTAATGCCAGCCTTGGACCGTTTGGTCAAGGAGCAGCGTGTGAGCTTCGAAATAGCCAATAAGATAATCTCAACGCATGTAGTGCCCATGGAGCTGGCCCACCTGCTGGGACTAGCGGCCCATGCCTCCAGTGCGGCGGCTGTCAGTGGCGGCCACCTGGACCAGAGCCACTTGCTGCACCATCAGCAGCAGCAGCAGCAGCAGCAACAGCACATGCACAGCTTCAGTGTGTCGCCATTGAGTATGCCACCGCAGGGTGGACCTCTGAATGCCTCGCTGGCCTTAGCCTCCGCCAAGCAGATGTTCGGCCAACCCATCTGCGGCTACCAGCAATATCAACCGATGACTTTGGTCCTGCAGCAGCCACAGCAGCACCACCATCAGCAACTCCAGCAGCAGCAGCAGCTGGTGGGTCAGTTCAGCAGCATCAATCTGGGCGCCGCCAGCAACTCAAATTCGAGCAGCGGCTGTCAGTCGCCGGTCTACACTAGCAGCAGCTTCAGCGGCAGCTGCTCACCCAATCCCTATTTGCCCGGCGGCGGGGGATCCTCGCCGCTCCATCAGATCACCAAAGGCATTTCGGGTTTGAGCACAGGCTGCGCCGGCGGTTCCATCACTCGTGGCACTTCGGCGGCCTGCGAAGGAGCAGCTGCAGCTGCAGCGGCGGCCAATCAGCCGTTGGACTTATCCATGGACGTTTGCGGGGGAGTGATGGAGCAGCAGCAGCCAACGGATTATGCGGCCACCAATTGGTTTATGCCAGCGGCTGCCTCGTTTTACGACCTGAAACCGTTGAATCTGTCGCCAGCACAGCCTGTAAGGGTGGTGCCCACGCCCCCCGCTTCGCCGAACTTGTGCATCATCCAGGAGGAGAACGGGAATGGGCAGATGTGCCATACCATAAGCACGGGAACGCCATATGCGGGATGTACGGGCGGCATAACGCCACAGATCTGCCTCACCGATGTCCAGGGCAGTGAGATCACTTTGGTGGCTTTATCCTCGGACAATAGTCGGGACAGCGAGGATTCCCTGGAGCCGCACACTCCGGTCATGTCGCTGCAGGTGAGCCTTGACTAAACTAAAACTAGGGCTACAGGATCTCAACCACTATATCGTCCCTTAGGGTCTTATTATCACCGAACCCAGCAGCGATATGCCTTCGATAACCCGGGGCATTGGGCGCAAGGCCAGCCTGGACTGTGAACCAAGCGGTGGCGGCGGAGGAGGAGGAGGTGGAGGTGGAGTAGGCAGCCATTGTCCAGTGAATCCGGCACAAGCTCAGGCGCAAACCGAAGCCCAGTGCCGGCGGGGCAGCGACAAATCGCTGGGCTTCTCGGACGACTCGCTCAGCAACGACTCGAATAACCTGTCGCCCTGCCAGGAGCCCTCGGCCAGCTCCGGCTTCAAGTCGGACTCCCACTCGGAGATGGGCGATCACACGGAATGTGGCCACCTGACGCCCGACTCCATGTGCGACTCCCGTCGCATGTCCGATGAGATGTGCTACGAGGTTCCCCTGCCGCACGAATGCTCCAATCTGGACTCCACTCGGATCCTGGAGATGGTCAAGCAAACCATTGACTCGACCATGCCGCCGAAGGGATTTGTGCTGCACAAGGGCAGCATTAGCTCGGAGGACAGCGGGGCCGAGTCGCGGCACAGCAGTGCCTCCAATGCCTCCACCTCGAATCCCTTGGCCTGCGAAGCAGCCTCATCCCTGCCAATGGCCTATGGCAGCGAACCGACGACCAATCTTAGTTTGGAGTATTCCGGCGGCCTGCAGATTGAACTGCAGGTCTGCGAGGGACGCAGCCGCGATCACCATGGAGCAGCCAAGGGCATCAAGCTGCGGCGCATCTCGGGGGATCAGTTTGAGTACGGAAAGATATGCCAGCAGCTGATTAGCACCATAACCATGCAGCAGGTGGCGGGCTAGGGGGAGCTAGTCCCTGCCAGCCGAACTACTACTAGCCGATGACTACACTCGCCTTGCCTAAACTCTGCGTAGCTGTGATTAAAGCCGATATGTACGATATATATAGGAGCCATCCTAGGAGTAGGAGTAGGAGGAGTTTAAGGATTTCCCCAGTCCTCTCTGCCCCCGTTTGAGTAGCGTAATCAAAATTTTTTCAATATCAATTATAGGCACTCTTTTTTGACCGATTTCTTAGCTAGCTTAATTCGAAAACGGAACGATACGGATCGGAACCTGTATATAAAACGTGTAGAAATTGTTGAAAATAATCGCTAAAACTATATTATATATGTTAATTAACGATTTACGCACAGGCCAACATACATTTAGTTTAGGCAAAGATAATATAAGCTTCAAGATGGGTAACGCCTCTCTGGCATATATTATCGTTGGTTTTTAGGGAACTTGGCTGGCGAAAAAGGGTATGAGCAACTCGTAAAGAATACATTCCAGTAGCAGAAATTTTCATACAACGTTCGTTCGTTCTAGCCGTAATTATCCATATGTAGGAGCTAGACTATATTGAATATTATATAACATAATATAACTAATGTTATTTTCGACCTTTTGTGCAATTCGTCAAGTGTTTATTATTAGTTGTCGTCAAAACTCAGTTCAAATGTGACTATACGTACATACGTTCTATATCTGGCATGTGGGATATAGATAGGCGCCTAGGAAAGATTATTTTAAATAATGTGTAGTTAGCATGCTCCGATTTAGTGTTAAGCTCTTTCCGATTCCGTTTTTTTAATGAGTGTAGTGCAAGTTTGTTCAGTTAAATATTTACACACACACGACCTACGGTTGGATTTATACATATATTCTACGGTTTAACACACACACAACAAACATTGATAAATCTATTTTTTAATGAAAGACTGCTGTGATTTTAAATGTAATTAATTAATTTAAACAAAGGCGAGACAAAAGAGGAGGAGGAGTATGAAAACAAACAAAAAACCAACAAAACAAACTTGAAACCAATTAGTTATATCATTATATTAATAAATAATTCAACTTTATCTTAAATAAATTACCAATTCTCCAAAATATTACGAACAATGGGGTTTCATTTATGTGTTTAAGGGGAAATTAAGGCTAAGATGTATAATTTGGAAGGAGGAAATTAAACATTTTGTTTTTGCTTGCTTTTTGGCCATATTCAAGATCTACAATAAGCTGATATAGTGGCTTTTTATAAAATGATACATTTTTGGGAAAATCAAACATTTTCAGACATCAAAACTAAGCCAAAAATGCTTTAATTTCAATGCGGATAGTTTGTTTGTGATAGTTTTTATCCGTTAACACTTAACGAACATTATTAAAATAAAGTCTTTTATATGCTCTCACTACTATATAAGTCGGAACGGGCCGGATCGGACGACTATATCATATAGCTGCCATAGGAACGATCGGTAAATTTTAATGAAAAAAAAAATATAACTTAGCCAATTTTTAAGATATTTGCATACAATTTTAGATCTGACCATTTGGTATTATTTTAGAATTTCGGTTTTAATTTTATCAAAATCGGACAACTATATCATATAGCTGCCATTGGACCGATCTGAATATTTTGAGGAAAAAAGCTAAGCCAATTTTCCAAATATTTTCATAAAATTTAAGACATGGTCATATTGTATTATTTTTTAATTTTATAAAAACCGAAAAACTATATCATATAGCTGCCATAGGACCGATCTGAACATTTTGAGGAAAAAAATTTAAGCCAATTTTCCACATATTTTCATAAAATTTAAGACATGGCCATTCTGTATTATTTTAGAATTTCGGTTTTAATTTGATTAAAATCGAATTATATAGCTGCCACAGAAATATATATGTACATATTTCGGTTGGACTTTGTTGCTCGCAACACTTTTCGCAAAATTTTTTTAGAAAAATGCTATAGAGCTACATTTATTTTATGCCAGTACCCGCGAAGTCGAAAAAGTTAAGACATTTTTCTTTTTCTTCTACTTACTGCAAGGGTATTTAAACTTCGGCATGCCGATGCTAGCTTCCTTTGCTGTTTTATTTGTTATTTATTGTTATTAAAAAAATAAAACAAAGTTGTAATATTCATAAATCACGGCTCCTACAACTAGGCCTGCCAACCTGCTCACAGACAGTTTGCCTCTCCTTTGGTATTTGCTTACAACTGCCATACGGTCACTCTAAGCCAAGGAGGGTCGCAAAAATCAACAAACAAAATACTTTTTGTTTTTAAAGGTTAAATAATTAATTTAACATTAAATGCATTAATCAATCGACTTGCCAGCATGATTTGCCGCTTGTGCCTGAACAGTGTCAACGATGCGGACACTCTGCAGATCTTTGAGGACCTGGGACTCTCCCTGAATGTGGCGACGGTGCTTTCCAAACATTTTTGGTTTGAGGTTTGCATGTTTTACTCTCTTATTGATGAAGTTTAAATAATATTTGTATATATTCTAGCCCAAAAGCGATGATCCCATATCCAAGGTGATCTGTGTGAGGTGCTGGCAGCAAGTGAGCGACTTCCATGAGTTCTATGAGGCGGTGGAGAAGGCGCATCGGCTGCTTACTGAACGCTTCTCCTTGAAATCCAGCCAGGATCAAACGAAAGTCGAGGTGGAAGAGCAGCAGGAAGAGGAGGAGGAAGATCTGCTGGAGTTCCACGAGCAGACGGAGGATGTAGAGCTGCCGGGCAGTGATTGCGAGAGTGCATCCTTTAGCAACGAGCAGTTCCTCAGCGAGGTAATAGCCCAGCAAGAGAATTCCAAGGACTTTAAGCCCATGGAACTTGAGTTTGACAAAGAACCAAAAGTTTTAGAACTTAAGGAGGTGGAGGAGAAGGCTCCAGCACCAACCGTTGCACAAGAAGAACGGCGGGAAACCCGCTCCACCACCAAGAATAAATCCCTGCCGGCAGCAGAACAGCCACAGCCTCAGCCTCCTCCCAAAACAAGCAAGCCCACCGCCAAGGCACGAGCTAAGAGAGGCAACGCCTGCAAGACCATCGCCAGCAAGCGCTATGCCAACTACAAGCAATGCATGCTGGACATCGATGCCAAGATCTCTGCCCACATGCGTCTCACCTGCGACGTGTGCCACGAGGGCCAGGAGACCTTCCTTCTCCTGTGCAAGCACATGATGCAGGCCCATCACCGGAAGGGCTATGCCATCTGCTGCAACAAGAAGTTCTACAAGCGATCCTTCCTCACCGATCACATTGATCGCCATGCCGATCCCGAGAAGTTCAAGTGAGTCCGGTAAAGTGGAGGCCAGCCCATCTCACAGAGAAGTCATTGATGAGAGAGTTCCCTGCTAATATTATATGTTGTTCCCTTGGCAGATGCACGCAGTGCGACAAGCGCTTTGCGGACAAGCAGTGCCTGCGGAACCACGAGCTCCTGAAGCATCAGCCGGAGGAGGAGAAGACCTTCATGTGCGAGCAGTGCCCCAAAAGGTATACGAAGCAGTATCTGCTGGAACAGCATCGTGTTATACACAAGGAGCGGAATGTGGTGTGCGATATCTGCGAACGGAGGTGAGTTTTTGGCTCTCTAACATCCTCTAGTAGATTCTTATGACTTAACCCTTTCCCCAACAGATTCCCCAACCAATCCTTGCTCTGCACGCATGTTAAGATGGCCCACGGCAACTATGGCATCATGTGCGACATCTGCGCCCAGGTGATACGCGGCCGCGCGGCTTTCCAGCGCCACCAACTGGAGCACGCCGGGGTGACAGAGCCCAAGGTTCAGTGCGACATCTGCGGATCGTGGCACAAGAACAAGCACAGTCTGAAGAAGCACGTACGCCGGCACAATGGCACTGCCGCCACATGTGATATTTGCGGCAAGGTTTCACCGAACAGAAGTGCCATGTTGAGCCATCAGCGCTATGTCCATCTCACGGATAGGAAGCACGAGTGTAGTGTGTGCCAGAAGGCCTTCAAGAAGGCCATTACGCTGAAGGAGCACATGACGATGCATACTGGCGAGGTGCTCTACAAGTGTCCCCACTGTCCCAAGACCTTCAACTCGAATGCAAATCAGCATACGCATCGCAGGAAGTGCCATCCCAAGGAGTTTGAGGAGGCGCGGAAGGCCCGAAGCGAGAAACGAAAGGCCATCGAGGAGGAGGGAGAGGCCACCACCCACATACTGACCATTTCAACGGATGGCGATGAGGGATCCCACAGAATATTGTTAACCAACACCGATGAGGATCTCAAGGCGGATACCATCGAGTTCACTTTGTGTCTTAGCCCCCAAGCAGCAGATTGAGAGTCGAATAACAACTCTAGACCCGACCCGACTCCCAAGGTGCGAACGCTCAACTGTATTTAAAGCTCTGTGGTGAGAAGAAAACCGAGTTTAATTAATTTAAAATGGAACACAGAGCCCTTTTATTTATAAAATCCTTAGGCTAGCAGCGATTAACAGAAAATAGACGGAGATTTTTAAGTGGAATGTCTTGCTCATTTGGGTAATCCTCAATACTAACCCCTTTCGCAGATAATTTCCACAGCGTTTGGTTCCATTAGAACAGACTCCAGGCAGCGTTGAACCGCTGAGCCCAGGATTTCGTCCAAAAGGAAGTTTACCAAGCTGCAAAAAGGTTTCCAGTTAGATCCAGTGATCTTTGTAACTTGTCAACGAAAAAACTTACTTTTCATCGCTCACAAAACGCCACAAATTCATCTGCAGATAATGGGCATCTACCTGGATCTGTTGCAGGCCATATTTGCTAAAAGTCCTTAGTCTCACGCACTCCAGCAAGGTCTGCAAGGTTATCTGTTAGTTGCAATGTAATTAGACATAACAAACCTCACCTTAAGACCAATTTTAATGATGCCCATAACGATGGAGGACTTGGTGAACTCCACCGAGGTAAAGATCTCCACACGCTCCGAGAACAAGCGATGTATGTTGGACACATAGCTGGACTCCAGCTGCGAGGGCGTATAGTTGGACCAGTTGGAACGATACTGCGGCTTGGAGGTGGAGGCAAAGTTGCTGAAGTACGTCTTTCGACTGGAATCGCTGCTGGCTGTGGTGCGGAAGCCTGAAGCTGTATTGCCAGTGGCTTCGTAAAGACTGGCCACCACGGTTTCTATGCTGCCGAGCTCTTCCACCACGCGCTTCATCACCGCTCGCACAGATCTGGGCTCGAGGCAGTTTAGCCAATCTCTGGTCTCCACGCTCTTGCGCAGCATTTGAGAGATATTGGTGCCCTGCAGGCGCACATAGGCGTCCAGGAGCGCCTGGGCCGTCTCCCGCATCTCAGCACAAATCTCGGTTTCGTGCGTTAGGGTGGCACTGTTCTCCGAATCGATTTCATAGAGATCGTCCACGAGAGCAATCTGTGAATCATGGGATTTCATAATAGTTTTCTCTTTTAATTACAAAAAATGTTCTTACCAGTATGTGCACGCCTTGCTGCTCCAACTCCAGACAAGTCTTGGAGAGCACCAGCAGCAGGTTGGGGGGACTGGAGCTGGAGGCATCCCCAAAGCCGCACATCACCTTGGCTATGTGCCGGAGGAAGCCAATAAGCAGATTCTCACGTATTCCCTCCACGCAAAGCGCTCCCTTGTGCTCGGCCTTGATGTTGAATGACCAATCGGTGCGCAGGAAGATGAGCAGATCCTGCAGCACGCCCTTAATCTTCTCGACCATGGCCACATACAGATTGCTGATCAAATCGCTCAGGTTTAGACCAGCGGCTGCATCACTCTTGGCGGAAACCAGGGAGAGACGCACTGCACTTAAGCTATCAGCAAAGTGATCCTTGAGGTTCTTGGCATGGGCATCGCACAGCTGATGGGCAGCTCCTATGATGATGGACACCGTGTTGCGTTGTACCTCTAATCCCCGGCAGATATTTCTCATGGCCTGCAGTCGGCGATGAAGGCGATCCAGGGCACGCAGCATCACCTGAGTGTCACCATAGCCTATGTCGGACTCGACACGATCCTGGACGAGCGTGAGATATTTGTCAATATTGGCGTTGAGGAAGATGTTCAGCTCTTGGAGGGCATTCTCCTGGAAGTCGTCACTAAGGATTATACAGGATTATAGGTAAAGCGAGAGATCATTTTGCAAAACTACTCTACTCACCGCTCCTGCTCGTAGTGCTTGGCCACGAACATGTCAAAGTAGGAGGTGACCACCAGGGCCAGATCGTTGAGGAAGCCATCAATACCCATGTCCACAAACTCCAGCATATCCCGCTCCGTCTGGTCCTGCAGCATCACAATCTGTTCGTGGAGTCGTTTGCCTGCGCAGGTCAGCATTTCGCTGGCCAGATCCGAGGTCTTCTCGTCAAGCTGCAAGAGCAGCTCCCCGATCTCTGTCAGGGATTGTGCGGTGTTTCCTGCCCGCTGAAAGTCCTTCCTCAGGCGCTCCTTCAGATCCGCCATGATGGCATCGCAGTCTCGCTGGATGCCATCGAAGGAGGGCTGTCGTCCGTACTGAGCAAACACCTTCTGGGCATGGAGGTAATCCTGCACGGCCTGGGCATAGTTCTGCTCCTCAATCAGCGACTTGAGCTTGGCGGGCAGCGTCGAGAGGAACTGGAGTCGCTTCAGCAGCGAGTGCTTCTCGGAGAGGCGACACAGTTGGGAGCGCGTGCCCTGCAGAGTGCCCGTGATCTGCTCACTGAACGTGGTGATGGACTGCATCTTGGTCATCAGCAGATTCACATCCGTTTCCATCTGCTTGAAGTCGTCCTTCATGCGGCGTATGGTGTCCGTGGCGGAGATGAACTTGTTGTAGTTCTCGTAGACCAGAGTCTGCATGTCCGAGTGTAGGGTCTGGGTATCCTTGACCACCGCCGCTTCCGTGTCCATGATTTGCTTCAGGGAACAGTCCTGGCATCATGAAACCAATCAAAGCATAAGGTTCCCTATGGGGTGTGACGTGACTTTTAAGGGGAATATTAAACTCACCTTCAGCAGCCTCTCCAGGTACTTTTCTGCATCAAAACTGGAGCTGTCCATGTCAAAGGGATGTTGGCCATTCGTATCAGCCATTTTTCAGACCGTATTTCCTTAAGACTAATTCAATAAGTTAAAGTTGATTCGGGAAAAATTTGTTTTCGTTTTCAGTAAAAAAACAGAGTTGTTCGGTGTTGATAAACGCGTATTTTTGGCTCAGCTCAACAGCTGATTCAATGTTTTGCTTATCGAGTTATCGAAATCGAAAGCACAAGTGCGCGTTTTATTTCAAGCTTGTATTTTCTCTGCAGCATTTTAAGGGTTTTAGTTTGAATTAAAATGTGTTTTAAAATAATTTTATTTATGTAAACATAGTAAAAGAATAAAAAACAGTTACATATTCAGAGCCAGACAATTGTAAATTTTTATATAAGTGCCTAGTTGTCTTAAGTTTCAATAAAAATCTCATTTAAAATAGAAAAGTAAAAGCTTCCATGTAGTTCGAAATAATTATTATTTAAGTCTAAGTCAGAATTGCTCGGGTTTTGTAAAATATACTTAAAATGAATATACAAATATGCAAAAAATGGGTGCTGAGTAAGTAATTGGTTTTGTCATTTAAAATTACAAACAAATTAACTTATGGCTAGACTAATCTATATATGTATTTAAATACTGATGTTTATGTTTTCTTATTCTTTTTTGAAATTAAAATTAATTTTTCATTTTTTGTTTATATAGAATACCAGTTTATATATATATTTGCTCTGCCTCTGAGAGAGAATTTCAAGTTCGACAAAAACCAAGTATGACTTTCTTATCTCTTGCTACTGCAATAGCTTATAAGTCAGATTAGAGCTCTCTTCTGAACCGAGCTTTATTTATGGGAAGATCCCCCTAGAATCGCTTGTACTGATAAGTAAAGTTCACTTGTTGCTCAATTTCCCTCTAAATCTCTGTAAAATCATTTCCAAAGGGTTTCTTGAAGCGTTCACATCATCATGCAGATCTTTCTCCTGCTCCTGGTACTAATCCTAACACTCTGGAACTCCGTTGTCACAGGTGGTGGGTACCTAAAACACACTCTTACCTAGTAAGTAAGTGTAATTAGTTAATCATTTTGCAGATTGCCTAACAGATCCCGTGACAATGCTCTGCATTCTGGACCCAAATCAGGGCAAATAGGCGTGTGTGTGTGTGTGTATACTATACCTTGTCCCAATAAAGTACGAAAGTGGAGCACGATGTGGGCTTCTAAGTAATTCGGCAGCAGTCTCTCCAGTCTGAGTTACGTGTGGCAAATCGCATTAAACATTCCACGCCCCCCTGCCCCGAGAGGAGGCGTCCCACGCACACTTCAGACATCTTTTTTATTGGGGATTTGATACCCTGGAAATGGGGGTTTTGAGAACTTGGTTAGAAGAGATTTGATATGAGTCAAAAAGAAATTTATTAAAAAAATTCATTAAGCAACAAACTTATATTTTAAAGTGTTTTGGTCTAAATGTAATCTACAAAATATATTACTAGGTGGCATACTTCTATAGATTAGGGTGAAAAGTAAAATTATTTTAATCTTCAAATTTTATTATTTTTTTTATAAATAATTTCTTTAAATAATACTAACATTCAAGGGTACTTCCAGCTTCCCAACATTAACTAGGCCTAATTTTACCAAATTTTTTGTTGGGATTCTTATACACGTTTTTTTGGGGGGGAGTTTGTCTGCCCGCTGGCGACCGTGTCAAGTTGAATGAACATGGACAAGTTTCTGCCACTTTCGGAGGGGCGAAAGTCGTCTCTCTCTGTGCCGTATCTCGCATCTGAGTCTCGTTTTTCGGCTGCTGTTGCCTCGGACTCTGGTGTCCTCCGCCCCCGACCCCTGCTGGTCGCACTCTGCCTCCATTTGTGGCGGCTCATTTCAAATACATTAACATTTTGACCTTTAGCAAAAAAAAAGAAGCAAAAATAAGAAAAAAGTTCGAGCTGTTGCCGGGGCCGAATTTAATTTCGAGTTGTGTGCAGATTGTGCAAATCACACGCTCTCCTCCGGTCTCTCCGGTCTCCTCATACGTTTTCCAGTGAAACAAAAATGTTGACAATAATATTAATAATCGTTTTTAGGGAGTTTGCTTACATTATTTATAGTACTTTATTTACTTAATAAAGTATACTTCAACAGAAATTTAAATCGCTTATTTTGGTGCTTAAGAATCTTTAGGAAATCTTTTTAAAATGATTGGAAATCAAGAATGTGTGAAATAAGGTTTTACAAATTCTACCAATGAAATACTTTCTATTCTCTACAAATTCCCATTCACTTTGCTTCAATATTCAAATATTTTACAATTTTTCAATGACATTTATTCTATGTGCACACATGGCATTGCATACCTGCAGGCACAGGATACTCAGGTAATCCAAACACACAAGGACATCACACACACACACCCGCACACTCAGGTGTATAGCGTGAACTTTGCTTTCATCAAACTGAAAATTGAATTTACGTAAGCCGGGCGAAAGTCGCACAAAAAAATACGTGAAAAAACATACCCGAGAAGGAAGAAAACGTCGAACGTGTCAAGGTCAAGTTGCCATTGTCCCAGCCCCATTCCCCACGAACCCCGCTAAGCAACAGGAAAAGCGGGGACAAAGCAGGGGATATGGTAACTTTTCCACCACCCACTCCTTATGCTCCTCATGTGTTTTGTGCAGTTTGAAGTGCGCCAAGTCGTTAAATTAATTTCAGTGCACTCGAAAGACAGGAGCAGCGGAAACTGGAGCACTGCGCGCTGGCGCTCATTTTAAACGGATTATGTGCACGGCATTGGAGGGGGTGGAGTGGCTTTAGGGGGGTGGGGCAGTGGCAGCGGGCTGGCAGAGATTACTGCCAAGTGGCCAAGTGGCGCCCCGGCCAAAGTGAGGCTGCGTGAGTGGACAGCAAATGAAAGGCAAACACAAGTCGAGAAGCGCCATAACAAACACACACACAGACACACAACTTTAAGCCAAAGTCAAAGAGCCAGTGGTTGTTGTTACGGGGGAAATGAGGGGGCGTTGGGGGGAGTGGAATAACTCAACTGGCATGGCTGATTTCACTTCGAGCTTCAGCTGACACTTAAAAGTCGCTGGCCTGTGAAAAAAAATAAGAAGGAAAATGGCAAAGCGAGAAAGTTTGAAGAATGTGCACATTAAATGGGGCACAATTGTCACAAATAAAAGCGTACGAGCACTTTGCTATTTAATTGGATTTCATTTTAATGAACAAATAAATAAATAGAGAAAAGTATAATAAGGTTTAATTTAATTGAAATGAGTTTGTGTTTGTAAAGGAAAACATAATACATTCAAAGTTTATTCAACTGTTGAATTCCCTTTTCAATTATTGTACAAAGTTCGAAATATGATGAACTAACGATATTGAAATATATTTATAATTTTGTAAGCTCTTTTAAAAAATTTGCAGTTCTTTTTGATAAATCAAAGTTTTTAACTATCATAAAAAAGCTAAAAATGAACTAATTTCAATTCTGAAAGGTTTTCTGTGCATATTTTTTCAAGGGTAACAACACTGCATATTTAGTTTAAAATGTAAAAAAAATTTTTTTTTTTTGGATTTTGAAAAAATTTTTTATCATTAAAAAATTTAAAAAAAAATTAAAAATTTTTTTTCTTGCCAAACATGGTTAGATCGATTTAGTTTGTGATGCTGATCAAGAATATATATGATTTATAGGGTCTAAAATGACTTCTTCACTATTTTTCAAGCTTTTAACTAAAATTATAATACCTGGAAGGGTTATCAAAAGGTACAAACAAATCGCTGTTATTAAAATAAACATAATTTAGTTAATAAAAGGGGCGTTATATAGAAATAAATATTTTAAACGTAAAGTCATAAAATAGGGGAAATCTTTTAGAGCACAAAAATTTATGGCCGCATTGTAAGTTCTTTCCATTTTTCCAAAAACTATAAGTACGTCACTATGTGGTTGTCAAGTGCCGACAGTTTTATCAGCTGCCAAAGCAAATGCAATTTAAATGCATTCGCAAAAATAAGGACGAAGGATATGTGGCCATAAACACGGCCACACGCGCACGGGACGCTGGCATATATGTACATATGAATTTCCCACGGAGGATTTGCCTTGGGCGGAGCCATAAATCTGCACGCAAAGTGCTTCCGGCCTGCCAGCCAAAAATGGCTGATGATTCCACTTCGAGCTCCTCCTCCGTCCCGCACTACCACCACATCCTCCTGCTCCTGGGGGCGCTTTAATAACGCCAAAGTGCCGGCCGCAGGTGTTTACCTAGGGAATGGGGAATAATGGAGGGCGATTGGCGAGTGGCGAGCAGGAGGAGGAGTTGCGAGCCATCCTGGCATCCTGGGGAAAGCGACTGCCGTTGCAGCTGCACCAACATGGAAATCGCCCGGCTGTGTGTGGCACTTTGTGGATGCCTCCTGCATCCTTTGGCCGTGTCAACTGATAGGCGGCAGCCTACAGCTTACTCACACCCTAGTGCCTTTAGGTAAATGAATGCTGTTAAATCGGTCTGGCAGGCTGTACACAGAGAAAAATAGAGAAAAATTATAGCAAAAGGGGAGAATATATTCCTTGTTAAACCCTTGCAGGGTATTATCATATATACAAACTTCGGCGTACCGAAGTTAAGTTTCTTTCTTATTGTTATTGAAGTTGATCAAACATAAAGCACTCAAGACTATTATTTCACGTTCAAAAGTACTCCTAGTTCTTACCTGTGTATTTTAGGGCCCTGCAACTGCTCGATCCCCGCAGTTGTCACTTG
>VNJU01007282.1:0-119496 GCA_008042675.1 Drosophila seguyi | reverse complement strand
AAATAAATGAAAGAAAATAGTGAAAGAAAAGCGAACGGGCAACTACGAAGCGTGGCTTGGTCATTTTTCTATATACATGCATACACATACATATTTATATACCCAATATATATATATATATTGTATATATATATATACACATATAGATGTGGACTTGAGGAGACAAGAGTAAGAGTATATTTTATACGATAAACAAATTTTATAACATATTTAATAATAAATTATACACTAATAATTGTGGAAATTAAGTTGGCATTTATTTAATCTACTTGGGATAGTGTTGAACTATGGATTTTGATTATTTCAGCTGGAATGTGTGCTATTAATATTTTTAATAGGGGAAATCCTACTTGCTTGCAGCTTGTAAGCATGAATGGGGACGTATATCGAGAGTTAAAGTGCGAATCAAGATATTTATAAAAATATCACATCGAAAATATCATAAAATATATTGATTTTTTAGCCTTTACCGTTTAATGCATATCAAGAGGAAAAGCTCGATATCGTACACTTTAAAATATCGAATTTATCGAAATATTGTTATTTAAAATCGATATTAATAAGAATTAAATACCCAAGGCAATTTTTTTCACCTCAAAAAACAACAAAAGTCAATTAAACAATTTTTTACCTTTTTAAATTAAAAGAACACTATTTATTTAACTATCTATTAAACTTTTTCAGCACTTAAAAATCTATATACAATCGATTAACAAGTTATTGAGCGTTAAAATATATTTACAAGCCAGGTGTTGCATTTAGGAGTTAAAAAAGCTTGTTAAAGATATAATTAAAGCCCGAAAGTATACTATGAAAGTATACCTTCAAAGATAATTAAACTAGAATTGAGTAATTAAAGTTGTTAAAGCTTACTGTTTAGATAATGCCAGCTTATAATATTGACCACTTAACAGGCCAAACTACAAAGTAGTTTATAGTAAGATCTTGCTTGATCGGTTTCTGGTCTGTTATTAAATAAAAATGCACTTTGGTAAATATCAGTTAAATGGTAATTAAAAACTAGACACCTAAGATTAGCTGCAATCAAGTTTTCGAATATAGAAGTACACAATTATGACACTGACATATATAAAATCAGGGTTCAGGGCTAGGAGTTTAAAAATAGAAGAGATTTTTTTATAACTAGTTATGATAATACCATATTTATAAAAATATTAAAGTGTAATTATTTAGTTCTCATTTTTTGTGTTATTATTTTAGTAAAAAGTTCGCCACGGAGTGAAGGAGTCATTTCCGACCCTATAAATCATATATATTCTTGATCAGCACGAAAAGCCGAATCGATATAGCCATGTGTGGAAGAAAAAAATTTTTTTTAATTTTTTCAATTTTTTTAAGGGGTTACATCATTAAAATTGTGAAAAATTAAAAAAAAAAAATATTTTTTTAAATTTGTAATCTTAGTTTACAAATTTTTTACCCTTGCAAAAACTAGCAAAGAAATGTTTTCCGAATTGAAATCGATGCATTTTTGGCTTAGTTATGACCGATTCAAAATCGGGTTATAAGGTTCTTAATTCCTTTATTTAATATTTTAAGTTAAGTAAATTTAAATGCAATGTGTGAGTAATTTTTAATATTTTTATTTTGTTTTTATATACATGTATTCATTAATATAGATTCAAGTTTTCATGTCCTTTTTAATATGAATATTATTTTTTACATTATGATCAGTAGGATCCATTAATGGTCTGTCGTATTGGGTGCCAAAAATGCCTCACGTACACCCGGAACCTGGGTCAAGGCCAAAGAATAATATAAAGATATATTTATATCTTTCAGGTTCAAAACAAAGCAAATGCTATTCGGTTTTTTTGTCAAATAAAAAAAAGTAGCAAGCCATTTAGAATAACAAAAGTACTAAGTACTCTCGCATAATGAGACTTTTATGAAGCCAAAATGCGAAATCCAAATAAAAGTAGAAAACTCGAAAATAAGGTGGCGAAGCGTGCGTTGCGTGACTTAAAAAATTGCGCTGACTCTGTGAACAAATACTACTAATACCTCTCTATTTCAATTCACTTTTACATTTTTTTTTTTTTTTTAATGGTTTTTTGCTGGTCGTAAAGTTGAGTAAAACTTAGCCAAAGTCCGGGCTGGTCGAGAACGCGCTAATTACGGCAATAGAATATGGCTTAAACGGGGGCTCGATTATACCAATTTTCAGGTGTACTGGAGTACGCCGAGATAACAACTCTCCTCCACAAGCCAAGTGTTTGCTCGATTCAATCTTCGTCTGACACTGACAGTTTGTCCGCTTGTCCGGCGGCTTTCATGGTCAGGGTTCGGGTTCGATGCGATGCTAAATAAAACTTGAAAACTGGTTATGTGTTTACCTATTTATTTACTTGCTTGCTTTTCTGCCTCCACATTATATCAGCCTCCAAAACAGCTGTTTGAAAAATCAAACAAATTATTATTTACGGGACGATCTTTAGCCTAAGCCGGACTATACCTATTTCGGCAGCGCATCGTGTAACATATAGAAACAAGTGGGAGATCTTCTCTAAAGTGAAAATTGGTCTCGGCGTTTAATTCTATACGATTTTTTTTAGCTAAAGTGCTGTAATTACAACCAAAAGTCTAATTAAATTAAGTGTGAGTTAAGCAGGTTTGAGAGCAATTAAATATTTAATGCAGGGACTTTGATTAGGTGATCTTTTGACCTGTACAGAAATTCTATAGTTAAATCTGCTTTGACATTGCACTTCTATAATATATACTCGTATTCAAATAACACTCGAAAATGTCTATTTTCTGAAAAAATCGATAATAAATCGAAGCTTTAAGAGCTGTATTTTTCAGTGTTTCCCAATCGATTATTTTTATTAAATTATTTAACACAAAATTTCTCAAGTTTTTAGTTAATTTCTTTTCTTTATTTTTTTTTTATTTTAATTAATTTAATTCAAGAGCTTTATTTTCCAGTGTTTTCCAATCAATTAAATTATTTATCAAACATTTCTCAAGTTTTTAGTTCATTTCTTTTCTTTACTTAAAATTTTTACTGAGTTAAAATTATAAACATATTCTATATTCTATTAAATTATTTAAGAAAAATTTCCCAATTTTCAGTTAATTTCTTTTCTCTATTTAAATTTATACTGATCTAAAATTATATACATTTTTATTAACTAACTTGTGAACTTGTGTATTTTTCGTTCATTTTCCTTGTAAAGAAAACTTAAATTCTAAAACAAAAAACAGTAATATTTATTATTAACACCCTTTCCCCTATTTTCCCCTTTGTAAAATCATAAATAATATTTATTAATCTAGGACAAAAACGAAAGAAAAACACCAAAAACTAGTAGCCACATAATCAAATCAAATTGCTTAACCAAAAGACAAAAATTGTGTGTAAGTCCAGTTTCTTAATTGGCAGTTGGTGGTGCCAGTTTCTTAATCGATCCTACCAACTATGTTGCAAGGCGACCAGTATTTCTCAAAGTGGATTGACCGTCTACCTAGGTTCGGGTTACAGAAGTTGGACTGTAGACCCCATCATTCATCACCATTATCTCTGGGCCTAGAATTCGTGGTGTGCATCTCTCTGAGCAAAGACCTCGAAGAGAAAAAATATTCAAAACTGAAGAGCAACAGAAAACCAAAAAATAAATAAATGAAAACTTAAACTGAAACTGGAAAAGCGACGAGCCGAAGAGTCCATTGAATTATTAGCCAGTTTTTTTTTTTGTTTTTTGTTTAGTTTTTAGACGTGTTTGAAGCGCGCTCTTGGCGGTGGCGTCAGGTGAATCCGAATCGGAATCGAAGCAAAGTCCTCATCCCAATCCCCGCCCCGAGTGCGTGTCGATTTCAATACTTTGTTTTCGAGTTGCGGGCGTCGTCGGCGTGCAGCGACGGGTTGCGCATACAAATTGGAGCGGAGCGCAGAGCCGCGCCGCGTCGCCGCCGGAAAGTGTAATTAAAGCCCCCGCGGACTGCATCGGCCACGGATTTTTATAGTTGCCCGATACCCCGAGTGGTCACCGGTTGGTCAGTTACCAATTGGCCACCATTTCGCCGCGGTCTGTCTCTGGGATCAGTTTGTTTTGCTGCTCTAATCGTGCGTGGATTTTGCTGTGAGATTAGGCCAGTTTTCAAGTTATGGCTGTTATTTAATCGCTGTGATTAGCCAACTTACGCGTGGACAATTCGCGACCTCAGATGCTGCCATGAAAGTGAAATTAAAGGCAGAGCAACTAAGGCTGAATCCGAAATAAAATTAACACTAAGCTGGGTCTTACAATATGGACTTGATATTACAAATGAAAAGTGATTGAAATTAACATTTAGAAAAGGCTACTTAAAAATATTTAAATACTTTGATTCAATAAAAGAAAGGACCCAAGAAATATTACAAATAAAAAGTGATTGAAAATGCCATTTAAAAAATTTGTTCTTTAAAATAATTAAATACTTTGATTCAATAAAAGAAAGGACCCAAAAAATTAGGCCAAAATGAAGTTATGATTAAGAGAAATTCTAGTCTTTTGAGTGACTTAAAAATTTGAATTGAATTTACTAAAAATCTATAGTTTACTTTATAAATATACGCAGTTAAAACTTGAATATTCTTATCACGTTTTCAAACATCAAACTTGTGTTTAATTACCTTTTATAAAAGTAAACAAGCCCCTTGCTAAATGTAAACTCAATTTGTTGATAACAACGAATTTCTTTCTTTTTTTTTTTGCTTCTAAAAATAAATGTGCAGTCGAGCAATCCATCTTTTCCAATAAATATGAATACATTTATGCATGATAAAAATGTTGTCATACCAAAAACGTGAGCCATCGCAGTGTTAAGTGCCCGTGCCGAGCCGTTTATTAATTCATATTAATTCGTCAACGATTGAGCAATACCCTTATGGCGCAGAGTGTGCGACGCCGGCAACGGGTTGAACTTGAAACTGATTATGGCGCTCAGTGCAATTTGGATTTCAACTACAAAACTGGACTTTTGCGCACTCAAATTGATTTAGCAATTGAATCGAACTTTAGTTTCGCTGATAACACAATATCTAGAGAGCTTCAAAATTCGGTTTTCGGTGTGACGTCGGTTCTATTGATTTTCTCACGGGTCAATGGAATTATAATTAACTTTTGTGCCGATTTTGCATATTTAATGACATCATTTCGAATATTTTTGCCGCTCTTACAGTTGACATTTTCTCAACCACTTTTGCATGGGAAGTGAAACAGATTTTGTTTAAAATAATTACAAAGTATTTATAAAGTTCGAGTTCAACAATGAAGGACAGGAATGCGATAAATCCAGCTCCGGAGGCCAGCGGAGGCCAAGCTAATGGTAAGTAATAACTCAAACTGTGGAAATAACTTAGTTTTATTGCTTTTTGCCATTGCAGCTAATGATGGAGATCGACCGGCGACAACTGTCATAAATATTGGTAAGTAAGCCAAGATGACACTTAATTTGTTGAGGAAAAATTCACAGAATTTAGATGGGTAGGCGCAAGTATTAAATAAGTTTGAAGGTATTTAAAAATATTTGCAGATTTTAGATTTTATAAGAGAAAGAAGAATTATTTAGAGAGAGTTTAATATCATATCATATCATGTTTTATGAGCTTCTTTCCTTTTTTTACTGGCTTAATTTTAAACATGGAAAATATAATGTATTTACAATGCAACTTTTAAATATTAAAATATTAAAATGAATCAATAACAGTGTTCCGCCATTTCATGCTGACTCTCCCTCAACTCAATAAATAGCCCAATTGTTTAATCAAAATCATCGTTACCAAGCACAAATTATCAAAATCAGGAAAAGTGCAGTATATAAACATACACTAAGTTTAAAGTCGGCATTCTAAAGTATATATAACTTGAAGGGAAATACATTGCTTAGCTACAAATATTGTTAAACCTCAAATAGATAACGACAGATTAGGCTTAAAAAAGTTAAACTTGTATAAAAGTCCAGTACGTACAATGAGATTCGTTATCAGACCAACACGCTTGACTTTCCCCTCCCGTATTCGAGCATTGTATATAGATCATATATACAAAGTTCACATTAAAACAGAATACTGGCGCACTCAAATGCTGATAATGAATGCCAGCGCCCCCTTGTCGATTGTGTTTTCGTATAATTTGGGCTTGTGGAGTAACAATCCATTCAGTAGCAGCCGGCTTTTGCGTTCGGAAAGGTGTGTGATTCGCTAAGCGATTGAGATATCCAATTAAACAAGTGTTTTTTAAAGAGCAAAAAACCAGCTGCTTGCCAGTGAAAGGAACTTGATATGTTAATTTCTTAGAATCTGTTTAATAGCTTGCAATTGAAACGAGTATATTATTAGTGGATGACATAAACCGTAAAACGAATGCTGCTTTTTTGGTTTTTTAAATTTCTAAACAAAGTTCTAACTTCATTTTGAAATATTAAAAATAACCGTTTTTTCAAGAGTGCCGTGAGCCTTTACCAACACTAGACACAGTTAGCCGTGACTCAAACCACCAGAGAAATAACTTTAAAACATCGAGAACTACTATATAAAAAGTAAAACAATACTACAGATAAAAAGAGTGACTCAAAAAGTTCTTAATTGTACCCTAGTTCTACCTTTTTTATTTTGTATTGTCGTAAACACAAGCTGAGTAACAAAGCCTTAACATTGGTAACTCGACCGCAAAAGTACCTTTTCTACATACCGATGGGGTACTCCCTTTCTACATACCGATTAAAAATTAGTTGTTAATCGTGGCACAGAACATCGATGGTTAAAAAAAACATCGATGTTTTACAAAATTCGAAAAACATCGATGCATCGATGTTTTCATCGATGTTTTTGCACCTCTATTAACTGATCCGAAATCTTAAACTATTATTAATATTTGTTGTCGCGGCGAACGGTTGGCGGAGTGCGTGAGCTTGCGCCTTAATTCAGCCTGTTGATACGATTAACACGAACGCCCTCCCCTGTCGTCCGCCCCCCACGGCGCCTCAAGTAGACATATAATTTAAACAACAAATAAAACGCAAGAAAGCAAAACAATAAAATCGGTAGATGCGAACGAAAGTGAAAGAGTGTCAGTGTTGTTTACGTTTCTCAGTGTAACCACCCTCTTACGCCCCCTCTCTACCAATCTCTGTTTCTCCTTCTCTCTCTCCCGGTTTCTCCAATCCGACAAAAAAAACCGCAGAACCAGAAACTGAAAGCCAAGACATTGGAATCTTCGCAGCATCCCAGCAGCAACAACAACAACAGCAAGAGCTATCCGAATCCGACAGAATGGCCAACTTCGACGATGTGAGTGTCCAGCAGACCAATTAGGCAATGTATTTGCAAGTGCAGGGCGAGCGAGAAAAAATAAAAGACAGAAAAAAAAGAGGAGATGTGTAACGATTATTAACTGACGCACACACACACTGAGACAGACAAACACACCTTCACAGACCGACACAAACACATACGAACTTCGTGCACGTAACGAACATTAAGCGCCTTATTTTGTTTGATTTGATTTTTATTTGAATTTTTTGTTTTCGCCGTTCCGTCGTTATCCTCCCTATGTATGCGTGTTGCATGTTGCTATTGCGAATGTGAAAAACCAACCACCTGCTGCTGCTGCTCCTCCTCATCCGCCGCCTCCTTCCAACCGAAAACTACAACAAACTTACACCTGAAACACCAATTACGATGACCAACAACAAAAACAACAACGACCAGACGTTGCAACGCGCCCGCCTCGCCTTTTCCAGTGGAAAGACCAGGAACGTCAACTTTCGGTAAGTCGTGAACGGTTAATTTCCAAAGTTTTCGGACAGAGCTTCTTTCCATGGCATTAATGAGTAGTTTTTGCCGACCTGCTTTGTTTAATTACAGTAAATATTGGGCTGTAGAGAAGCTCCGAAAAGTGGGTTAAAATTCAGGTTGATGATATCCGTGGAACTCCTTAAATGGTTTTGTCTAAATTTGTTTGATTATGTTAATTTTAAATGTGCAGTTTAAAAGTTACTTTTTCATTCCATATTTCCATTTTAATTTTGCCATATTTTATTGCAAATTGTTAATGCTTTTATGGAGTTTGTGTAGTTTTTAGTTATTTTATTATTCACTTTTTTAAAGGTTATATTTTTTGGATAAACTAGAATACTTACAATTAACTTTAGATGCAGGGAATTTGTATAAAAATAAATTATTATGGCTTACATTTGTCAGTTTTTGTTAAAGAAATCTATTGTTAGGGATAATTTAAAAAAGTCAAGTATGTTTATATTTTCAATATCTAAAAAGGAATACAGTAAACTTACTTTAAATTTACTTACATTTGAAAGTTTAACTTTTTACAAAGTTCCCTCTAACTTGTATCCACTGTATCATAATCATAATCATGTTTATATTGCCATCGCGTTACATGCTGTTATTACCATGGCCTAACGAAATACAACGATTTCGTCTTGGCGGCAAGGTAATAGCTCTGCTTTTTGGGTTTATTGTTACATTTCGTGATCCAGTGATCTCGATGCCAGCCGGAGTTTTTCCACACAAAAGCTTTGACCCTTGAACCCTTCGAGCTTTTCATAACTTGAGAAGATAAGGACTGGCGATAGCAGCGATTCCATCCGGGGAATATTCCAAAGTCTCTAGTTATATATAGACTCTGTTCTACTATCCGATATGCATTAATGCAGGAACTCTGACTTTGCCCAGTGGTTGTACTTTGAATGCAATTAGACTACGTCGCGCACTGGATTCGTTTCTGTCTCTGTCGGAATAATTGCTATTTCCCCCCTCCATCCCCCTTCCATATAACAATAAACAATGGAAACACACAGAAACACGCAACACTCACACTCGGCTTTGGATATGTTAATAGGCGAAAAAAAAAAAATGAAGAGAAATAGTAGAAGAAATAGAAGAACAGGCGATAGATATTCCGATAGTTTCTTTGAGTGTGCAAAGTGTGAAACGGAAGTGCGGAAGAATCTCAGCCCAAGGCTGACGGCCGTTTAATTCCATGATCTTTCCAAATAGTTTTGAACAAATGAACACGTTCTACGGACTGTTTTTTCGCCTCTAGCTCTAGCTGTAGCCTAGCTGGCCACTTCAATCTATTCCACTTTGATTATATTTAAATACATTTTGCCAGATATAAAGATACAGATACAAATACAGATACAGGGGGGAACTTAGAGTGACTTTTGGATAGGACAGAAAGTTCTGGTTTGTTATTTTAGTTGTTTTGAGTTCTCAGGAGTAGGTTTAGGTATTTAATTATTATTAATTTAGCAATTTTAATCCTCAAACATGTTGTAAAAACAAAGATTTTCTTGCATATTCAATTTCCTTGTTTAAAATCTGTATAAATAACATAAAATAAACCTTCTTAAAACGATTTAACACCCCATTTAGTTCAGGTTATGCAATTATGAAAAGGAAGCTATAGGGAAGTTGGCCTGTAGTTCGAATATTAGTTACTGAATCGGACACGGTGCGGCTAATTGCTTTATTTATATTCACAGCCAACGACGATCGGTGGCTTGTCTGTCCGCTTATATGGTTTTATGTTTGTCATGAGCAAATAATTCAATTCAATTGCAAGTGCACCTCGGGGGGCTGTTCACCTGCTGCCGCTGCTGCTGCTGTGGATCACCTTGAAGGCCTTCTCCTCCAGGGGGCATTATCACCTCCTCTTATTGGCCAGATCAAAGTAGATCAACACAGACTGGGCAGCGGGTTGTTAAGCCGGTTTACACGGTTCTATAAAGAATAATTGGCCCGTAGTTGAGTCACCAGAGAATCGTAGAATCGTAGAATCGTAGAATCACATAACCGGCCGTAAAGCTAACATTGACCTTCCCCAAGCGCCAAGCGAGCTCTCGTGCATTGTGATTAGTATTGATTTTGTTTTGGTCTTTGTTTCGCACTCCTACCGCGGAACTTGTCCCATCATCATCATCATCATTTGTCCATTAATTATTTTCGTTTCTTGGATTTCGTTTTTGTCTACATCCACGTCTCTATCTCCATATCAGACGCAAGCAGCTGGAGAATCTGCTGCGTTGCTATGAGGAGCACGAGAACGAGATTATTAGCGCCTTGGAGGCGGATCTGCGGCGTCCCAAGCAGGAGAGTCTCATTGTGGAGACCGAGTTCATGAAGAACGACATCAAACACATACTTTTCCATCTGGATGACTGGGTTCAGTCCGATAAGGTGAGCTTGAACATTAGTTAACCGTTTTTACCAAGTAACTCTATATTTTTAATAATTATTTTTCAGCCCTCAAAGCCGTTTGTGAACTTGATGGACGATGTACAAATCTACAATGATCCCTTTGGCGTTGTCCTGGTTATTGGCGCCTGGAACTATCCGCTGCAGCTGCTCCTGGTGCCGGTGGCCTCTGCCATTGCCGCCGGAAATTGTGTGGTGATCAAGCCCAGCGAGATTGCCGCCAACTGCGCCAAGTTCATTGCCGATGTCATTCCAAAATATTTGGATAATGTGAGTCTATGAGTCATTTGTTGAACTTGACTAAGCGCGAAATTCTTCAACTAACTCCAAAGTTAATGTTTATTCCCAAAGCTATTAGCACGAATAGTTCCTTTAGATCTTTTAAGATATCTGTAAGACTTAAGATGGAAATTGTAAGAGTCTTTGGAGACTCTATCCCTTAAGCAGATTCATTATAATACGGCAGCGCAGTAACATGCATAAATATTTATAAAGAAAATTAAGATGCAGCGCAGAAACTCCATAACTCAGAGCGCTGTTAAATTTGCAAACTGATTTTATGGTTTTTTTTATGATTTAAATTGTATTTTAAAACTAGTTATAAAGATGTAGAGTTAAAGGAGAGATGACATTATTACCATAAAAATGAACAAGAGTTTCAGGAAACTGTCAACGTCTGAGTAACTCAACTCCTTAAACCTTCTCCTTTCAGGACTGCTATCCAGTTGTCTGTGGCGGTCCCAGTGAGACCGCTGAGCTGCTCAACCAGCGCTTCGACTACATTTTCTACACGGGTTCCACGCGCGTCGGCAAGATCATCCATGCGGCGGCCAACAAGCACTTGACCCCCACTACCTTGGAGCTGGGTGGCAAGAGGTGAGCACGAGCACGCAGCTCTCCCCTTGATCTCAACTAAGGCCAACCTTCTCTCTTCCATTTTCAGTCCCTGTTACATTGACAAGTCGGTGGAGCTGCGCACAGCCGTCAAGCGTATCTTGTGGGGCAAGCTCATCAACTGCGGCCAGACCTGCATTGCTCCCGACTACATTCTATGCTCCAAGGAGGTGCAGGACAAGTTCATTGCCGAGGCCAAGGAGGTGCTGAAGGAGTGGTATGGCGAGAATATTCAGAGCAGTCCGGATCTCAGTCGCATAATCAATACCAATAACTTTCAGTAAGATCGAGGATCGATCAGTGGATCGAGGGACCTAAAGTAATGGTTTTCTGGTTTTCCTTTCAGACGCCTTCTCGGTCTGATGAAGTCGGGACGCGTTGCTGTTGGCGGCAAGTACGATGCCAGTGAGCGTTTCATTGAGCCCACCATTCTGGTGGACGTTAAAGCCAACGATCCCATCATGGAGGAAGAGATCTTCGGCCCCATCTTGCCCATTTTCACCGTGGAGAGTGCCTACGATGCCATTAAGTTCATCAATGCCAGGTATGTCTGTTCGAGAGCCAATTTGTGGCGAGCCTTTTTGTCCTTGGTCTCATCATCAGTCTCCTCCTCATAAAAAACCAAACAATTACAACAACCAAAAACATGTCCGATTCGCAATGTTTTTCTCTTTAGAGAGAGTCCACTTGTCCTGTATATTTTCACATCGGAAACAGAGGTACAGAATCTGTTCATAAACGGCACCCAGTCGGGCGGACTGTGCGTGAACGATACGATAATGCACTATGCCGGTAAGAAAGCGATATGAATCAAAACCCAACGAGAGAGAGAGATGCTAGTGGAAGTGGATGCGGCTACAGTCCGTTGCTTGCTTGTCTACGGTTTCGGTATCTCCCAAGTCCCTTCCAACGGAAACGGAACCTGTTATTATTGCTCTTCTTCTGTCTGTTAACTTTGTATACCTTTTATCTGGTGATGGTGCCTCTAATTATTCCCGTTTAGTCTCTACCTTGTTGTAGATGATGATCTAAGACCCCCCAATTTTGAGTAATTGCCCCTGTACACTAGCCATTACATATTGTTCATGCATTTGTATATATTTTCCATTGGTCAGCAGATCTGTTACATGTTTATATTGGTTTTAGTTCTAAAATATTTAAAACAGATCTGCAGATCTGCCACGTTTGTCTATTTATGTGTAATTCTTACTCCTTTGCTAGCCCTTTAACGATGCTGATCGTACTTAATCCATATTTATAACCTTCTCCCCTATTCCCCCCGCCGTAATCAGAGAGAAACCACTTGTTATTTACGTGTTCTCCAACTCGAGTAAGCTAGTTAAAGAGTTCAGGACAAATACAACCAGCGGCGGATTCTGCAGCAACGAAACTATTATGCACTGTGGAGGTATTTTCGCTATAATGTATATACAATAGTTAAGAGATATCTACACTGTATTGATTTGTGTTTAATGCACCTTTACAATGGGGTTTTTTTAGACAGTAGACACACTCTCCGCTCAATATTTGAAATTCAAATACAGGGAAAACACGGATAATGACAGGCCCAAAACGACAAAACGACCAAGTATAAAAATACTATGCACATTGTTTTGAATATTTAATGAAAGCTCAGTGGGTTTTATTGGTTTCGGACTCGACTTGTATTTATGTATATTTGTTTTTTTGCTTGTTTAACACATACACGCTTGGCTAAGTAATTGCAAGTAATAAATTAGTAGTAAGAGTGCTAAAATTTGTGGTGATAGCTAATGGAATTTAACAACTTGGCTGGGGTTTAGCTTATGTATGTGGTTTATTCTAGTAGGTTTCAAGTTAAATTTTAGAGATACATATTATTTTGCGTATAATTAAGTCATAAATAGCTTTCAAATACATAAGGAAATTGCAATGACTTGATTACTTGCTTAATATTTATATTAATAAGTAGAAAAACCTTTAAAATTTAATGCTTCTCCCCTTCCTTAGTTGATGTCTTGCCCTTTGGAGGCGTGGGCATGAGCGGAATGGGCAGCTATCATGGCAAATATGGCTTTGATACCTTCACACACAAGAAATCTTGCCTGGGCAAGGATCTGTCGGCCTTTGGCGAGAAGTTGGCATCGTAAGTTGAACTAACGTTAATTAAGTAATAATTAATTGATAACTTATCCATTTTAAGGGCACGTTATCCTCCCTACTCGGACCGCAAGGGATCGCTGCTCTCGTTCCTGCTGCGCAAGCGCCGCCCGCTGCCGAACCTGCACTTGAGTCACGTCTTGGCCCTGGGCTTGGGCGTCGGTCTGACGGTTCTGGCCAATTTCTACATGCAGGTAAGAAAGGTATTGTGTAAGCCCGACACCAGTCGTCAATTTGTGACCCCATTAAAATGTACAATTATCTTTCATGCAACGAAAAAAAAAACAAACAAAACACACACGTCACTTGGGAACAAACACAACTCGCTAAAACGACACGTCACACACTCCTCCTAATCCGCATATTTCTAGGGCAAGCTGTCCCGCTAAAAGAAGGATGCCCGGAGGTGAACGCAGTGCCTGCACCAGTGAAGTTTAATCAACATTACATTTGGAATTGTTTGCAATAAATTAATGTATAAGCTCAGAGCGAGTTTCTTTCTTGGGCATTCTCACCAAACTAACTCCATTACACATCCAAAACACGACTAAAAATGGGTCATTAGGTTTATTTCTTATTTAAAATTTAAACGACAGCTAAAACCATTTGATTTCTTTAAACATTTTTCACTTTTTAATATACTTTCAGCAAAGCTCAACAACTGATTAGAGAAAACAAAAAACAAAAAACCAAAACCCAAAAACATTTTTATTTTTTATACGCATATCGGTGGGTGATGTATAGCTTTGGATACTTCGTTATATACATTAAACTAGTTATTGTTATTTAGTTGCTATTTAATAAATATTGTGAATGCTTATTATGTATGCCAATAAAACACAACAAAACATATATTTAACGTGATTTTTAATTTAAAATCAGCAAATTAGAGGGACCAGGTCCGGCCAAATTCGATCGCTTACCAGCACTGCCCGGAGGTATTTTGATTTTGCCTCGAGCAGCACAGAAATTTGTTGAAGGGTCACACTGAGGGCTGCAATTTTTTGTCAATCACTTTCTCAGACGAAAAATTTTATTTAAACGCCACACAAAATGGCCTCACACGGTGATTTGATTGCACAATTTATAGAAATCACCGGATCGGACGAGAACGTGGCACGATTCTACTTGACCAGCTGCGACTGGGACATAGAGGTGAGCTGTCTTTCGCCGGCAACGACGATGACAACAACAATGATGCAGCGCAATTGCAACTGAAAACGACGGGTATACAATCTGATTTCAGCAAGCTTTGGGCAACTACTGGACCACCCAGGCTGACTTGCCTGTGCCGACACAAACCGTCGGACAGGCCGACAATCCAGCTCCGAAACCCACTTCGAGCACAACAGCGCCGGCAGCTGCTGGGGCAACATCGGCAAAGGCCGCTCCTAAGAGCACCACTACAGCCGCTTCAGGTTCAGCTGATGTAGCACCGCCGGGACCAAAGTCCAAGCCAAAGTAAGCGAAAAACAAAAACTTCGTCTTACTTTTAATATATCTAATTTCTGTTTAGGTTCGCCACACTAAGCGACATGTCCAAGGAACCGTCGAGCGACGATGAGCAGCAAGCCTTCTATGCCGGCGGCTCAGATCGTTCTGGTCAACAGGTTTTGGGACCGCCGAAGCGCAAGAATTTCCGTGAACAGCTCACCGACATGATGCGCTCGGCGCAGGAGCAGAACATCGCCGAGGTGGGTCCATCCACAAGCAGTGCCGGTAGCAGTAGCGCCGGCGGCGGCGGCAACGTTTGGGGCCAGGGCATGCGACTGGGCATGACCGACAATGATCACACTGCTGTGGGCACCAGTAAGCCTCCTCAGGGTGCCGGGCACAAGCCTGTGGTAGTGCTTAAACTCTGGAGCCAGGGCTTCTCCATTGATGGCGGCGAGCTGCGTCACTACGATGATCCACAGAACAAAGAATTCCTTGAGACTGTCATGCGCGGGTAAGAGTTCATCTTTTTTTTAGGCTTTCCACGGATTTATCTTTAGTTTCTCTTAAATTTTCCTAGGGAAATCCCACAGGAGCTGCTGGAAATGGGCCGCATGGTCAATGTGGATGTGGAAGACCATCGCCATGAGGACTTTAAGCGCCAGGCCGCTCCACTAACCTTTAAGGGATCGGGCCAGAAACTGGGCAGCCCAGTTGCCAATGTGGTCACCGAGTCGCCAACCGTTCCAGCAGCAACATTGTCGCCCGACGATGCCGCCAATCAGGAGGCCAGTGCCCGTGATGCCATCAACTTGAATTCCGAAGCGCCGTCCACAACACTACAGATTCGTCTGGCGGATGGATCACGTCTGGCTGCGCAGTTTAATATGTCGCACACGGTCTCAGACATCCGTCGCTTCATCCAAACGTAATTCCTGAGATCCTCATGCTGATTCTGGGCTCTGATTAATTTTTTGATTGCAATTTTCAGGGCACGTCCCCAGTACTCGACCAGTAACTTTATCCTGGTGTCCTCGTTTCCCACTCGCGAGCTGAGCGACGACAACTCCACCATCGAGAAGGCTGGCCTCAAGAACGCCGCACTCATGCAGCGCCTCAAGTAACCCCCTTGGCTAAGTACGCGAAGAGCTCTCCCGATGAGCCGCTCGACTATTAATTAATATAAAAAGCATGATTTGGTGAGGTCGAACCGAATCGAAGACTATTGTCTATTAGATATTACAAATCACACAAATTTCATTGTTTTCAATCTCTTCTCCGCTTTACTATGGCAGTCAAGTAATCTCTCAAATTATGAGCTACATCTACAATCTCGAACTAAAGGCTACAAAAGCTTAGGCTATAATTACTTAGATGAGCAGGTCCACCTCATTGCGCAGCACGTTGATGTGTTCCATAAAGTCCTGGCGCACCCCGTTGCGCCAGTCGTGCAGTCCGTCGCTGCCCACGTGGTCGCAGTCGACGTAGCGGTGCACGAATGCTGTGGAGAGTGAGAGCTCTACCTCGGCCGTGCTGGCCAATAGCTGGGCAGGTGGTAGCTCCAGCCGGTTGAGTATTGTTTTGTATGGGGCCCTTCGCTCCGGATCATACTGGACATTGTCGGGCAGGAGCTTCTTGCGCTCATCATAGCACACGGACATGGTGGCCAGCTCGAAGCGGGTTGTTTCGGAAGAGAAGTGACGCAACTGCTGCTGCAGTGATCCCTTCGCCTGAGCGGAAGTCAGGCGTGCGTTGGGGAAGAAGAGCTCATTGGGACGGAGCAGAAGGGTAAAGCTGGCATGGTTCACATTCCGCAGCAGGCAGTCGGTATGGAGCAGCTGACGCACCCTGGCAGCCGACGAGTTCGCTTGGTGAAAGGGAAAGTTAAAGGGCATCGCGTAGAGATGGATATTGGTGCGGTCCAGCAGGCGAATCACCTCGTCGGGCAGAGCATCGTAGTTGTAAACTAGAAACTGCTCGATGCCTATGGCCTGGTGGAAAAGGAAGAACTGCAGCAAGGCGTTCTCGTTCCGGGCGAACCGGGAGGTCATGTTGAAGCCCACCAAGTCCACGCAAATTGTGGCAGGCAGGCGAACGGGTGCTGTTGGCACCGACATGGAATCGGACTTGATTCCAGCAGGTTTCAGGTTGCGCAGGCGCAGATTTACTGGGCTTTTGGTTGACGTGATGTCCGTGAAGGAGACGCTACCCGGCTGACCGAAATCCCGGCTCACTTGGCAGAAGAAATGATAGTTTGTGAAGTTGGAGGACTTATCGTCCACGACCAGACTCTCGATAGAGTCCCGCTGAAAGCGAAACTTCCCCTGTACACTCCGTCCGCTGAGTAGCTCCAAACTGCATCGGAAGTCCACCACAGCTCCCCTTTTGCCGACTACGAGGACATGCGCCTCGCCGCCGGCCACCAGTTCATTGCGCATCCAGTAGGCGGAATAGGCATGGAAGTTGTCGCCAATCATCTGCCACACGGGCAGCGGGCGCCACAGGAACGCCTGCGGCACTTCCTCCTTGGTTCCATTTTCCAGGCGGCGCAGCACAGCGGCATCGTTTCGCCCAAAGAAGTTCACATATTTGAGCACATATTTCAAGCGGTTGTTCTCCGTCTTGTACATCAGCAGGATGGCCACGCTGAGGCAGGAGATCAGGAGCAACACGAGTTGCTGGTACTTCCGCATTTTTTAACGTTAATCCGGTTTTTGAAATTAAAATAACAATAAATTAAATACACTCCCTGAAATACCAACAAACAATATGCAACAGCTGTTGGCCAGGGCTGTCGCCTGTTCAAAAATACTAAACAAACTATCGGTAATTTTAATTTTGATATTTGGTGATATAAGGAACATTATTATAAAATAATAATATAATTCTCATTCTACTCTCATGGATTAAAGAAATTTTATCATGTTAACAGAACCATTTTTGTCATAAACACTTAACGATAGTTTCCATGAGTTACTGTTACTGTTATTCTTTCAGAGCAAGTTTTTGCGACTGTGACAACCCTGCTACCAGATGGGCACAACATGAGTTTGGATGCCGATTGTGACGATTTTATAAAAAACAAACTTTTGCGCACCCGGGGGAAATGTGGTAAGCTTATCCAGCATCAAAAATATGCTTCAAGATTCCTGTGAAACTCCCTCTACGCCGTCCACAGCAATTTACGCCCGCCAATCGGATGTTTTCGTCGAGGTGAAGCAGAAGTCAACGCTTCGAGCCACTACATCCACTCTGGCCATGGAGAAGCACAACAACAACAGCAGCACTGGGAGTAATGTGCGGCACGACATCTGGTTCCACATAGCCATGCATATCGATCCGGAGGATGTGCAGACCTTCGCTTTAATATGCAAAGAGACCGCACGTTTGGTGGCCTCGCGAGCCTTCTGGCGCAACATGTATAGACGCCACTGCACCGGCGCCACCGCGGGCTGGAACCTCGATCTGCCCGCCCAGCTGCAACTGGAACAGATACGCAACTGTGATACACGAGCCTTGAGACCGCTTGTCATCGAGGCACTCTTTCACTGCCACCAACCGCTCAAGGTGCGCCTGGAGCTGGGATACCACCTGGACTGGCTGCTGGAGCGCATCTTCGTGTCCAGCTGGCAGATGCAGTACAAGGGCCTGTGGATAATGTGTTACAAGTTCTGGAACCGTAACCCGCATGTGCAAATCCAGGAAGAACCGGATGGGGAGGAGGAGCACTCCCATGTAGTCAACGACTGGGAGGCTCTGGTCGAAGACAATGCGGGAGACCAATTGACCCCTGTTCAGGGAAACACCAACGAGGGAGTCGTGTTGTTGATTGTCGTGTGCGACCAGTTTGTGCCCACGCCCACGCAACTGTCGTATGACCAGCAGGGAGCGCGGTACCGTCTGCGTGCCACCCGAGAACTTCTCTGCACGGACATGCGGGCCAAGAATCTGGAGCTGGACTTTGCCGAGGACAGGAGTCGAAGTGTGGCCGTGACCGTAAAGTATCCGCGCATCATAAAGTACAAAGTGCTGCCATGGTGGCATACCGATTTCCAGAGTTTTGTGAAATAAACCCATCTATCCTATACCTGACGCCTCGCCTTATCTGCTATTTCTGCTGCAGGTCATCGACGCAGAGCTTGTTATCTGCCCGGGAATACACTAGTTCTGTGCTTGTTCGTTCGTTATCTCAAGAGCTTCCTACAGCTGAAACAAGTGTACCGGGGCACCGGTTCTCAAAACAAACTACTTCTTTCTTGTTTGGTTTATATTTTTTTTTATTCAAATGCACACGGGGGAGCGTTTAATTGTGGAGCGAAAAAAAATCACATTTGGTGCATCATTGTCGTTGTAAAAAAGCGATTATTAGGTTCTTTAGGGACTACAACTGGAAGATAATTGTCATAATATATATGTACACAACACACACACTTTAATCTTAATCCTAACGCTGAGTGCCACGGTTACTAAAAACAAACAAAAAACATTCTGCAGAGAGGTGGTCATGGTATCGGTGTTCGGTATCTTTTCTAGAATTAGCGGAAGCTTTGTCGGGGATTATCCATCCGTCCAATCTATACCTTTCCGAGCAAGTCGTGTCCATAGGGCTTCTTGCGGTAGCCCTTGAAGGCGAACAGCTTAAAGGCCAGCACCATCATCACGATGCAAAAGGCGTACAGCAGCATGCCCATTCGCATGTCCATGTCGGTGAAGACGCTGGATATTTGACGCTTCTGCCGCATCTTATCCGCCGAGGAATGGAGCAGCTCCTCCCGCTGGACGCCATAGCGGCTAATGAACTGCGGATTGTGTATATTCCTGAGAAAGCCCAGCACCGCGTCCTTGTTCCATTCAATCTCCAGGTTCTCCGATTTGGTAGCTGGCGACCGGCGGCATTCCGGACAGCTGTTCGGGCTGGGGAACTGCAGCTTGGGGAATTCCGGATCCTCGGTAGCGTCGCCAGCCAGCCGCTGGTTCACCTCATTGTGTGCAGCCCACAGCCAGAGAACCGCCTCCTCCTTGTTCGGTACGCTCCAGATTTTGCGCCTCGATGCCATTGCCTGCAGGGGAGTAAACAAAAAATATCAGAAATTACTCAATAAGTGAACGTCACACCAGAAGGGTAATAACAACAATTGTTGGTACAGCTGGCGGCCTAAAAAACCCAGTTGTTTTTAATATTTACAGTGATTCCTCGCACAGTAAGCCCAGAGGCTTGAAGAATAGTAAAAAGAGGTCTTCGAGGTGCGTTAAACTACTTCAGGTGCTTCTTGAAGTTGCTTATTAATGGACTGATAGGAGAGATATTTAGTATACAGATCAGCGTGCTGTTCTGAATGGTTCCCCCAATAATAACAGCTCTATATTATCAGCTGTGACTGCTCTTGCTCCAGCAGTATCTCTACTGGCTCTCAATGATTTGCATTATATCTAATCTGTGTGGGATTCATAGACTTATTGCTGCACAGGTTCTAGTTCTAGCTCGTGAGATTCTATATTCCATATGTGGAATGGCATTGAACACGCTTCCCTTCTGTTTCCTTACAAACATTTGAGCAAGCAGGTATAACAAGCTGCTAGAGAAAGTTGTAAAATGACTCACAGCTCGCTCTAATCAAAGCTGCGACTGGTGAAGTAGTAAACACACAAGTCACCTAGATCGTGGCGACTCACTTAGTGCTCTTACAAGCCTAAATACAAAAAAAAAGGCGGTTAGCCAACTAAGAACAGCCATGTCAGTGTGCTGATCCAAAGAGTGAATTATTTAATTAACGCAGCACTTCAATTATATACAAGTGTAGCTGTTTTTTGTGGGCCAAAATTATACCTGAAAGTCAATTAGTTTTCGTATCGAATCAAGCTGGTGGGGGAAAAATCCCAGCACAGTCAGCGTTCCAGTCTTTTGTTTGGTAATCAACTACAATCCTCCTCCTCCTCCTCCTCCTCCCCGAATCCATTACGATCCCCCGCCTAGTCAGCAGTATGGTGGTCATTAGCACGTAGCCCGCACAGCAGCCTTTCTCTACCTGCCTACCGTTGTTGACTCACCTGAAAGTGCTCGGCGCATTCGGTGCAGCCGAAGAAGTTCTTGATATAGCCATGCATGGCCTGCAGGACTTCGAGCGGATCCGACGACTCCTCGTTGGACTCTGCCTGCACCGTCATAAAGTGGAAGAGAGTCCACAGAGAGCAGCTGTAGCCACGCAGGCGGGGCTTGGAGCCAGCGCATCCCACAAAGTGTGTGGAGGAGTACACGGGCGAGAGGTGGGCTTCCAGTCGCTTCAGCTCCTGCTCGAATTGCTCTCCCGAAAGCTGTTCGTTGAACTGCACCACAAAGTCCTTTAACTGGTTAACCAGCGTATGGCCGTTGGCTCCCAGTGGGTTATAGCGCTGCAGCACGGTCAGGAAGCGCTGGAGGGCAAGCAGACGCTCGCCGCTGATCTCGCTCACCTTGGCCACCTCGTTGTGCAGCACTGTGCGAATGGCCTGCTCGAGATCCGCCTGGTAGACGAAGTGCTTGTTCCGCTGCACCTCCCTGATGAGATCACTCTGCTCCGCGGTCTTTGTAGCGACTGTGGTCCGTGGCCGCACCAGCTTTGCCGGCCTGGGGGTGATGTTCTTACCCCGTAGCACTTCCTCGATGTGCTTGGCGTAGGAATCACCGCTCGCATTTTCCAGGGCGTAGGCTTTAATCTCTCCCTTGCGATCGACCAGGCTCAGGGGCAGGCTGGTGGGTTCAATCTTGAATTTGGCCGCCACCTTGCTATCAGCCACGCGACGCACTTCCACCGCAGGCCAATCTAGCAGGAACAGGGCTGTTTCGATGCCCACCGTGGAGTTTTCCGGCTCGTGGACCACGGCCACGTACTGCTTGACGCTGCTGAGACCCTCGAACAGGCTGGAAGCCGAGTCGTTCTCCGTGACGGTGTGGAAGCTGGGCCAGAGGGTGTTGTTGTGGCTGCTGGTCATGTTCTCCGCCGCCAGCATGCCCGCCAGCAGTCCCCGTATCTCGGTCTCATCCTGCGTCAGCAGGCTCTGCCCATAGTGTCCAGCGCTGGGCTGGAAACCGGGTCCGAGATAGCGCAGAGTGGGATAGCCCATCACCTCGTAGTTGCGGCAGACGCCGTTATTCTCCTCCGCCGCACAATCGATGGCGGCGACGATCAGAACCTCGGACCAGGGCAGCAGGTGCTCCGCTATCTCCTTGTATGTGGGTGCGAATCTCCGGCAATGCCCGCAATACGTGTTGTAGAACTCGACGAGCGCCCCTCGGTTCTGGTCCAGCACCGTGCCATTAAAGTTGTCCACATTTAGGCGGACTACCTTGTCGTTGTCGTCGTAGAGACCCAGAGCAGGATCCTCCACCGCCGACTGCTGCTTGAGCATGGCCTCATATCGCGGCAGAGGAACTCCCGCGGAAGTGGGTCCCAGGAATCCCAACAGCAGGCCGCCAACTGTAACAATAATCAGGTGCTGCGCCACCGACATTTTCCGGACTTGCTGGAGACGGTAGCGATTCGTACGGAATGTGGAACGCGAATGTGCGATAAGTTTCGGTTTCAGCGCATTTGAAATGTTTTATGGTCAATTGTTTGATTAGCAAACTTCATACCAGTGTTGCCCGTTTGTCATATTTCAGGCCAGATTCAGCTTTTTTGCAAATCTAAGAAAATTAATAAATTAAATTAACAACTCTCAAATCAAAATATTGGTAATTGTTTTCTTGCATGTGGAAGGAGCTAATTGTTTTTGGTTTTTGGTAATTTTTAACTTATTATTCCCCAAGATCTAGCTTATTCACTCATCACTGTTTGGTAGAGAAAAAATACAGAATGGGTGACCGCCGGCAGCTGGGCACACTATAAAGCTTACCGCGGCCTACAACTTGTTGACATATCGATACCACCTCGTGAAAACATATTTATCGATTTCTAAATTAACATTTTAGGTAATTAGAAGAGAGTTATAACATAAACTATAATTCGTTTTTATCTTAAATAGTTTCCTGCTAGCACATTGCTCAATAAAAGTATGAAAAACTAAAAATTTCTCTTGCAAGTACCAATTGATAAACACACACATACAGGTTGAAACTGTAAACATTTCTACAGCTGTGTTTTGTTTACAAGCGTCCTTTGGGCGAGGGGGTGAGCGGGGTGCGCAACGCCCCAACAGCTGATGACCACAAAAACTTAAAAGGTCACCTTGAGATTGGAAGAAGCAGAACGAAATTCAGCTGGTAACGTTAAGTTCAATTTCGCAGCTAGATATTTAAGCCCAAAAAGTAAACAATACCATTTCAAAAATTAGTGATAAATATTTTAAAATCGCGGCATTTGCATACCCATACACACAAACCAATTTTTGCCTGAAAAGCGTGATAATTTGAATGAATGCCGCGAGATAAGTGAAAAAATCTATAGATAAAGGAGTGGGAACTTTTATAAATTAGCCAAAATTCTATATATATAAATAAATGTTCTAAGGCCATCTACCGGCAAACAAGTGCAATTCCTTGACCTACATACAAATGCGCTAAATGTGTGTGGGTGTGTGTGTGAGTGCTTGTTTTGTGCAAAAATTATTTTTATTCCCTGACCTGCTAGTGAAAATTCAATGTTGATAAGGTTCTGCGGCTAATCGTGAACACCTTTTATTGTCTAATATTCACGTAGGCGCCACATGTCGATAATGCATCCGCAGTAGCTCAGGGAATTTCATCAGATACATTGCATTTCCCACATATACAGTACCTAACCCCCCTTGATCAGACGCCCCTGTTGGCATTCGTCGTCGCCGATGTGTGAGTGTGTGTTGGTGTGCGTGACATTTAAGCGCGATTAAAACGTACATATTTTTGTTTTAATGCTCCATTTGAGATTGCGGCGACCAGAAATTCCTGGCAAACAAAAGACCACAAAGAACCGTATTAGTAGTCAGTGGCCGCCATGCTGAACGAGGGATTCCAGTGGCTCTGGAGAAGCATGCTCCGGATTTTGATGCGCTATCAACTCTTTCGCTGGCTCTGGGCCCTTTTCGCGGCGATCGATAACGCAGTACCGTTGCAAATCGAAAATGGGGAAGAAGCAGACAACGGATTGCCGGAGAGAAAGAGGAAGCAGGCGCCTCTGGAGGAGGCAAAATCCGGCGGAAGATCAGAGCCAGAATCAGTCGCGATTAGAACCGTTCCAAGTGCAAGTGCTAAGGCAATGGGCAATGCAGGCAGTGCCGAGATCGTATCAAATCAAATCATCCGCCGCCGTGAGGTATTATCGCCCCCAGTGATCGCATCATCGGTGTGTTCCCAGTGTTCGTGTTCCGTGTCCCCCGAGTGTCCATAATCCATAACTAATAATGTGTGTGTGTCCTGGAGTGTGTGAGTGGAGGCCACCATGAATATAAAACATGCAATCCGTGCCGGCGATGCTGCAGTTACAGTGCCGGGTGCTCCTCGTTAACAGCAAAGACTATACTTAGTCACAGTGTCTAGTTTAGTCCGATTAAGCCAGTAAAAACCTCAAAGATTCTACTCGCACTGTGGTGGTGTTATAACAAGAAGATGCCTTTGTGTGTGCGTTCCCTAATTGCGCTAATATTACTATCCAAAATGTATAATAAACAGTGCAAATTTCATAAAAAACTTCAGAAATGTTCAAGAAATGGATAAATAAGGAGTTTAAAATGTGGTTTTTAGTGTCATTCCCACACAAATTGGATTTAAAGATCAATATTACCAAATATCCAAAATACGCGATGAGCTTATGATCTGATTTAAAGTGGATTTTCTAAACAAAGAACCATCGATGGTTTTGAAAAAAGTTGTATAGTTTCGAAGTTTTGAAAGCTTTTGATTTCGAATAATTTTATATATTCTAACCAATATCTTGAAATGTTATCAAGGGGTTTTTTTTTTTGATAATAGATATCCCCTAAATAGTTTTAAAACCTTCTCGCAATTTACAAGATATTTCCAATCATTTTTTCATCTTAACTTGCTTAGTCTTGGCTTTAACGTTAATCTCATTTGAAAATATGCTTTTTAAAATGTTACTAATTAGCTTGAAGAGATCTCTGAGATAGTGCTGGCATCGGGGTATTATAAATAGCTCGACTGACTGTACATTCCATGCATAACAACAACGCCCATTATCATGTGTAATCATCGATGTGACGCTTGGCGATTGTGTAACCGATTTCCGGATTTTCTTTAGATGAGCACCATGGGCAAGGAGACGGAGTCGCACAGTATACCCATCAGCGAGGGCCAGAATGCCGAGCATGTGCTGTACCGCCTAAAGAGGGGCTCCAAGCTGAGTGTCCATCCGGATGCCTCGCTGTTGGGCCGGAAGATTGTCCTCTACACCAACTATCCCGCCGAAGGAAAGAAGTTTGTGCGTACCGAGTATCGGGTTTTGGGATGGCAACTCAGCAGTGGCAAGCAGATCACGTCCGTAATGCATCCGGAGGCCCATGTCGTCGATACGGACATCTACAGTCAGGTGGAGTTGAATATGTCGGGAACGTATCACTTTTATTTCCGGTATTTGGAGAGGTGAGTATCATTTCACCCTGAAGAATTTGTTTAATTTAAATTAAATATTATATACTCATGATATCTGACATTAAGAAAGGCATGGAGAAATCCACAAAGATCATTAAAGATCATAAAAAACCTCAATTGATTTCAATTCGTTGCCAGAACTTTATTAATCAACGCTTAATTCCAGGCCAGACACTGGATGCTCTGGCGCCGATGGCGCTCTGTATGTCCAAGTGGAGCCTACCCTGCATGTGGGTCCGCCGGGCGCCCAGAAGACCATTCCCCTGGACTCGGTGCGCTGTCAAACGGTGCTGACGAAGCTCCTGGGACCGCTGAATACCTGGGAGGCCAAGTTGCGCGTGGCCAAGGAGGCCGGCTACAATGTGATTCACTTTACGCCCATCCAGGAGCTGGGCGGCTCCCGTTCCTGCTACTCGCTGCGTGACCAGCTAAGGGTGAGCTCCATCTATGCCAACCAGAAGGGCGGCAAGGTTAGCTTCGAGGAGGTGGAGAAGGTGATCAAAAAGTGTCGCCAGGAATGGGGGGTAAGGACATGCTGTCAGTATGTATGCTTCCATTTTTCTAATCACAACTTACCCCAGGTGGCCTCCATTTGCGACATTGTGCTCAATCACACAGCCAACGAATCCGAGTGGCTGCTGCAGCATCCGGATGCCACCTACTCGTGCGCCACCTGTCCCTATCTGCGCCCTGCCTTCCTGCTGGACGCCGCCTTTGCCCAGTGCGGTCTGGACATAGCCGAGGGCAGCCTGGAGCATGTCGGTGTGCCCCAGGTCATCGATCAGGAGTGCCATTTGGAAGCGTTAAAGTACCAGTTGCACACCTCCTACCTCTCCAAGGTCAATATTCACGAGCTGTATCAGTGCGATGCCATGAAGTACGTGAACGAGTTCATGACCCAGGTGCGGACCCGCGAGCCGCCCAAGAACGTGGCCAACGAGTCCCGCTTCGAGGAGATCCAGCTGATACAGGACCCGGAATATCGACGCTTGGCCAGCACCATTAATTTCGAGCGAGCGCTGGAGATCTTTAATGCTTTCCATGGCGACTGCTTCGATGAGGAGTCGCGGTTCCGCAAGTGCGCCGAGACCCTTCGCCGTCACCTGGACTCGCTCAACGAGCGTGTGCGCGCCGAGATCCAGGGCTACGTGAACTATGCCATCGACAATGTACTGGCCGGCGTTCGCTACGAAAGAGTCCAGGGCGATGGGCCCCGCGTTAAGGAGATCTCCGAGAAGCACTCGGTCTTCATGACCTACTTTACGCACACGGGCACTCTGGGCAAGTCGCTGGCCGAAATTGAGGCCGATATGTACACCAAGGCGGGTGAGTTCTTTATGGCCCACAATGGCTGGGTGATGGGTTCCAGTGATCCGCTGCGAGACTTTGCCGAGGAGCAGCCGGGCCGCGACAATGTCTACCTGAAGCGAGAGCTAATTTCGTGGGGCGATAGTGTGAAGTTGCGCTTCGGCAGGAAGCCAGAGGATAGTCCGTACCTGTGGAAGCACATGACCGAGTACGTGGAGACCACGGCGCGCATCTTCGATGGCGTGCGCCTGGACAACTGCCACTCCACGCCGCTGCATGTGGCCGAGTATCTGCTGGATGCCGCGCGCAAGATCAATCCGGAGCTGTATGTGGTAGCGGAGCTGTTCACCAATTCGGATGCCACGGACAATGTGTTCGTCAACCGACTGGGCATCACCTCGCTGATTCGTGAGGCTCTCTCCGCCTGGGACTCGCACGAGCAGGGCCGTCTGGTCTATCGGTATGGCGGCGTGCCCGTCGGCGGCTTCTATGCCAACTCGTCGCGTCACGAGGCGTCCAGTGTGGCGCATGCCTTGTTCCTGGACCTCACCCATGACAACCCGTCGCCGGTGGAGAAGCGCTCCGTTTACGACCTGCTCCCGTCGGCTGCCCTCGTCTCGATGGCCTGCTGTGCCACAGGAAGTAATCGCGGTTACGACGAGCTGGTACCCCATCATGTAAGTGGTGCTTATCCCCAAGGATTTCTGAAAGTTAACCCATTATTATCTGCCCACAGATCCATGTTGTGGATGAGGAGCGCACTTACCAGGAGTGGGGCAAGGGCGTCGACTCCAAGTCCGGTATTATGGGTGCCAAGCGGGCCTTGAATCTGCTGCACGGCCAGCTGGCGGAGGAGGGCTTCAGTCAAGTGTATGTGGACCAGATGGACCCCAATGTGGTGGCCGTCACACGTCACTCGCCCACCACTCACCAGTCGGTCATCCTGGTGGCGCACACGGCCTTCGGCTATCCGTATCCGAATGCCGGACCCACCGGGATCCGACCGCTGAGATTTGAGGGCGTGCTGGACGAGATCATTTTGGAGGCCAGTCTGACCACGAAGAGCGACAAGCCCTTCGACCGGCCGGCTCCCTTCGAGAAGGACGCCAACGTAATCAATGGCTTCACCCAGTTCGAGCTGCATCTCCAGGAGCACATCCCACTGGCCAAGTCGACGGTCTTTCAGACCCAAGCCTTTGTCGACGGCAATAACACGGAGCTCAAGTTTGTCAACTTACGACCGGGCACGGTGGTGGCCATCAGGGTCTCGGTGCATCCGGGTCCGCGTGCCAGCTTTGGCAAGTTGCAGAAGCTTACGAACGACCTACGGCTGGGCGCGGGCGAGGAGTGGTCTCAGCTGCAGGCCATTGTCTCGAAGCTGGATCTGGTGGCCCTGAGCGGTGCTCTGTTCAGCTGCGACCAGGAGGAACGCGATCTGGGTTATGGTGGCTCTGCCTACGACATACCCAACTTTGGCCAGATCGTTTACTGCGGCCTGCAGGGCTTCGTCTCGCTGCTGACGGAGATATCGCCCAAGAATGACCTCGGCCATCCGCTGTGCAACAATCTGCGCGACGGCAACTGGATGATAGGTTTGGTGTCCACTTGAAATGAGCTTTAAAGTCGTGTCTCTAAAGGACTTTCTCTCCACAGATTACATTGCTGATCGCTTGAACAGCTACGAGGATCTGAAGCCACTGTCCGCCTGGATGAAGGCGGCTTTTGAGCCGCTGAAGAATATTCCACGCTACCTGGTGCCCTGCTACTTCGATGCCATCATCAGTGGCGTCTACAATGTGCTCACCAACCAAGTCAACGAACTGATGCCCGAGTAAGTGACTTGACTCATTGATCTGCAAAGTTGATGCATTTCCCTCTGGTATTCCCTCCAGTTTCATCAAGAACGGCCACAGTTTCACCCAATCGCTGGCCCTGTCCACGCTGCAGTTCCTCTCCGTCTGCAAGTCGGCCAACCTGCCCGGCTTTAGTCCTGCCATCAGTCCACCCAAGCCGCCGAAGCAGTGCGTGACCCTGTCCGCCGGCCTGCCGCATTTCTCCACCGGCTACATGCGCTGCTGGGGTCGCGACACCTTCATCGCCCTGCGCGGCTCCATGTTCCTGACCGGCCGCTACAACGAGGCCCGCTACATCATCATCGGCTTTGGCCAGACCCTGCGCCACGGTCTGATTCCCAATCTCCTGGACAGTGGCAGCAAGCCGAGGTTCAATTGCCGCGACGCTGTCTGGTGGTGGATGTACTGCATCAAACAGTATGTCGAGGCGGCGCCCAAGGGTGCCGAGATCCTAAGGGACAAGGTGTCGCGCCTCTTCCCCTACGACGATGCGGAGGCCCATGCCCCCGGCGCCTTCGATCAGCTGCTCTTCGACGTGATGCAGGAGGCCCTGCAGGTGCATTTCCAGGGCCTGCAGTATCGGGAGCGCAACGCCGGCTATGAGATCGATGCCCACATGGTGGATCAGGGCTTCAACAATCACATTGGCGTGCATCCGGAGACCGGCTTCGTGTTCGGCGGCAACAACTTCAACTGCGGCACCTGGATGGACAAGATGGGCTCCTCGCAGAAGGCCGGCAACAAGGGAAGGCCGAGTACGCCACGCGATGGATCCGCGGTGGAGCTAATTGGCCTGCAGTACGCCGTGCTCCGGTTCATGCAGGGTCTGGCCGAGAAGGAGCAGATCCCGTACACGGGCGTTGAGCGCAAGGGGCCGTCGGGCGAGCAGACCAAGTGGACGTACAAGGAGTGGGCGGATCGCATCAGGGACAATTTCGACAGGCACTTTTACGTGTCGGAGTCGGAGACCGGCTCGCTGGCCAACAAGAAGCAGATCTACAAGGACAGTTACGGTGCCACCCAGAGCTGGACAGACTACCAGCTGCGCTGCAACTTCCCCATCACCCTGACCGTCGCCCCGGAGCTGTGCAATCCCCAGAACGCCTGGCGTGCCCTGGAGCAGGCCAAGAAGTATATACTGGGACCGCTGGGCATGAAGACGCTGGATCCCGAGGACTGGAATTACAGGGCCAACTATGACAACTCCAACGACTCCACCGATTGCACGGTGGCGCATGGCGCCAACTATCACCAGGGACCGGAGTGGGTCTGGCCCATTGGATTCTATCTGAGAGCGCGCCTAATCTTTGCCAAGAAGTGTGGCCATCTGGATGAGACCATAGCTGAAACGTGGGCCATTCTGCGCAACCATTTGCGGGAGATGCAGACCTCCCACTGGCGGGGCCTGCCCGAGTTGACCAACGACAACGGTTCCTACTGCGGCGACTCGTGTCGCACGCAGGCCTGGAGTGTGGCTGCCATTCTAGAAGTGCTGTACGACTTGCACTCCCTGGGCGCGGACGTGGCCTAAGGATATCCCAGAGAGAGAGGAAGAGGGATCCACCGTTGCATACTCAAACCTTAGACCTGCTGTTAGTTGTTACACCTTGGATGCGGCTTGGGAAAGATATTCCCAGCCAGATTTGTCCTTGCCGCGCTTTTGCTAATTCCTAATCTATTAAAGTTGCAATTTGTTTTTCAACTATCCCAAGCTTTATTTTAAGAGCGCGCATTGTTTGGTGTTTCCTCGACTCCGTTCCGTGGGTAACCTTTCTGTTTCCCATACTCTTATTCAAGAAAAGTAGCTGTCGCGGCACACCCGCATGCACGAGCACTGAGGAGGATCAATGGAGCCGCTGTTGAAGCGGGGAACATCGCGTTCCGCATACTTGAAGGCTCTGGGGATCTCTAAAGCACTTACATCCAGGCAACTGCACTTGGCACCTGGCAAAGGCACAGGCGCTGGCACTGGCACTGGCACTGGCTTTCGTGCCACCTTTGGCTTATCCTTAGGCTCTCCCTTCTCCTTTAGTTTTGGCTGGAATGCAACGACTTGCAACTTGAGATGAAATGGATTACCTAGGCTACCCGGGCTACTCACACCGCTCCATATTCTCAGGACTGTCAAGGCCGCCTCGCAGGTCAAATCGCAGGCCTTCTGCAACATATATTCCTGGACAACATTGAGTATGATGGACATTTTGAATGGTGAATTCTGGGCTATGGGCTTACACACGAAATTTGATTTTGCGACTGATAAACTCAATACCAAGGTATCCAAATATCAATATAAATATATATATATATAATTTCTATATACTCTCGCCTAGCCTACTGCTGCATCGCTCTTACTCACTAAATAAAAACGTGTATATAGAGTTTATGTACATAAAGCTTACGTTAGCTGCTGCGGCGGTCGGGTTCCGTTGGGACTCGGTTGGTGGTAGGCTTCGTTTTCAGTGGTCATCTCGACGTCTTCATCCCTGACAGACTTGAGATCGCGTCCTATACTCTCCAGGTTTAAGTTCAAGCCTGCTGCTGCTGCTGCCAAATGGTTATTATTCACCTCATCTAGCTTTGGCTCACGAAGGCAGTTCTCGTCCGCCTCTCGCTTGACCCTCGACAGCGGCTGCTCTGTCCTCAGGTTGAGCAGCTCTCGCCGAATGGCCTCCACGTTGTCCTCGATATTTGGCTTCTTAGCCTCTGTCATTGTTCCATTAACTGCCTCCTTGGCCCCTAGCGTTGCATTCACCATTAAGGCCAGTGGCAGGGGCAGCCGCTTGATGAGGGACTCCGTGTCCGCACTGGTGTTCTTCAGGAGTTCGCCGGTTTTATAGGACAGCGGCTCAAAAACGCCGGCATGGGCTTCCTTCTCGTCGCGCAGGTGAGCATTTTCGGTTAGTATGTCTATCAGGGAAGCCTTGGGCCTGCGCTCTGCCTTTGCCTCGGCAACAGGTGGTGGCGGCGGCTGCTCCTTGGGTTCCTGTTCAGCATTGGGCTCCTCCTTCCTTAGTTCCTCCTTGGCCGGCACAGCTGGCTGGCTAAGTGGACTCTTTTTGGCCAGCTCTTCGTTTAGCTCGCCCACGGTCTTGGCCAGCAGTTTCTTTGTCTCCTTAAGCTCCTTTTGCGTCTTCAGGAGCTCATCAGCATTGGCTTTGCTCTCCTTTTGCTCCTCGGCGGCCACATCCTCCTCTTTCTTGATGGCCGCTCCATCAATGGTATTGCTCGCTGCTCCCATTTTGGGAGTCTCTGTTGGAACGGCTACAATGGACTGCGGTGGGTTCTCCTTGGGCTTAGCAGCTGGCAGGTTGACATCTTCGGGTTTCACTTCTTCCGGCGGCTTTACTTCCGCCTCTTCTCCTACTGGCTTCTTCGCCTCACTAGCCAAGGGCACCACATGGACCTCATCGATGGGCAGCGGTGGTAAGGGTGGCTCCGATGGCTTCTCCTTTGGCTTCTCGATTATCTTTTCGCTCAACGGATCCTTGATGATTTCGGGATTCTGAATTTCAAGCTTCTGCAGCAAAGCGTTCTTTTCACTTTCTGTCAAATCTCTGGCCAAATGTTTGGGCAGCTCCACTGGCACTTGACCCGCTGGATACAGCGGGGTGGCCAACTGGACGACATCGAACTCCGGCCCCGAACTCTGCTCATCGATGGCACTCAGGTTGGCGTAGGTGCCCAGGATCATGAGCAGAAACCCGCTGACAAACACAAACTGGGCGAGAGTGCGTTCCATTGACTCCTTTTTGATGATCTTCCGAAAACTGGAGGCGGGGAACATAATGCAAATGGCCACGCCAATGGTGGAGCCAACCAGGCCAATGATAAGCTCCACCGAAGGAATGACCAGGGCCACGCATAGCGAGAAGCCCACAATGAAGATAGTGATAAGCCGAAAGCGCTGCTCAGGTATGTAACTGCTGCTCTCCGTGTGTCCCTGTCAATGCAATGGCCATTAATCAGTCGCCGGGTACTTAAGTGGGTAGTTAGCTTACCTTTCTGTAGAGCAGCGAGTAGATACTGGCCCTGCAGGGAAAGATAACCAGCGGAAAGCTGAAGGCAATCGACAGAACAAAACCTATTTTGATGATATCACTGCCGAAAGAAGTCGACAAATTCACCAAAATGTTGCCTTCGAGTACGTAAGAGAGTATATAGATCAGAAACTGCGTCAACAAAGCTGGTCTTTTGTACTCACCTGAAAAGGTGTGGGTGCAAAAGGCCACATAGCCGAAAAAGCCAACGGATATGTAAACAAACGTACAGATCCAAGTGGCGTTGCGCACAATGCCGTTCAACTTGTCGAGACTCTGGTTGTTAATGCTCTCGAAGACCTCAAACAGCTGCCTGCAAGCGGATACAGATTGATTAAATATTTACTACAAGCGGTTTGGCAGGTCTGTGAGTACGCACATTTGGCAGGAGAGCGCCATGCTGAAGATGGGCAGGCACTGGAGCACGCCCGCGGGCTCCCAGTAGAGCACCTTCTCGGTCCAGTCGTTGGCCGCTATGTGACTTTGCGCCTCGAGCACGATCTTGAGCATCAGACACACGTAGAACCCAATGGAGGCGGTGCACACAGCCGACAGGCTGTCGACGTTCCGGAGCATGCCCAGGGGCACGATACAGACCACAGTAACCACCACCATGACCTAGAGATTAAAGATTAGTAGCGATTCATAAACGGAGCGAAAGGTCTCCCTTACAAGGCTGCGCAGATGCAGATGATCGGCCACGTTTAGCGTAAAAAGCTTGGCTATTATCTGCGGGCCCAGATCCCCCACGACCACAAAGTAGGTGATGCACGTCCCAATTAGATAGCCAATGATGCACAGCTCCACCAGCAGCTTGCCGGAAGCCCCGAACGCGTGCAGACCGAGCAGCTCGAAGCTCTTCCTACGTGTCAGCAGCGAGGTCTTGATCAGGTAGTGGCAGCACACCCTCGTGATGCCATTGCTCAGCACGAGCAGCAGGATGGACAGCAGGATTCCGCATTTCTGGAAGCAGAAGGGCATGGCCAGGATCCCAACGCCTATTATGCTGTTGGCCAGCGTCATCACGTGTCCGGAGTGGGCCAGCATCTTGTCGTCCCCGGAAGGAATTCCCGACTTTCTCTCTCTGGGATTGGGACTCCACGCGTCTGGCCGCGTAGGCAAATGGTGAAAAGAGATAGCTAGAGACAAGGGCGGTCGAGCGCTCTGTTCTGATAAGCACTTACCTGTGATAGCTAGCGACACGGTGCGAACTAATGTACGACTTCGTTTTTGCCACTAAAATTAAGGCCGAAACTGAACGGATGACTTACACTTGTGCACTTGTGCAAGCAAAACTGTAAACAAAATAATCCGGCGGCGACGGCGGCGGCGGTGAAAGAGGTATTGGCGCTTACATTGAGTGGGCAACCGTTGTTCAGCAAACATTTGTTCCAAATACGTGTGCGGGCGTAGCGCCGGAGAGCTTGCGCATTTTATTTCTTTTGTATTTTAAAACGAATTTGTCGTCATCAAATGCCCAACAGTGTGACCAGGTCTCGCCAGCTGCAAAACGTATGATAATATTGGTTGCGGCTTTTGCCAAAAAAACAGCTGACCTTTCAATTTTCTAACCAGAAGTTGGAAGTCCACACTTTTTTTTTAAACTTACCGGATTTTTGAATATTTTTGAAAACTAGTCGAAAATTAGATTTCGTATAATTAGTCAGACTATGGCGGTTAAATATAATGAAGAGGACAAAACTTTTGCTGGATCTTATAGCGATGCTAACGCTGCTGACTATGATGAATGGAGCCACCGTAAGGACTCCAAATGTAGAATGTATGTATGTACATACATATGTATATGCAAATCAAAGTACACATATGTTTTCACACACATAAATCTATTATAAAATATAAATTATTTATCATTTTTAAAATTGGGGAGCGTTACTTCTATTTATATTTTGATAAGCTCAACAACTGACCAAAAACATCGATATAGATGCATCGCTTAACATCGATATTAAGAAACCATCGAAAAGCCTCAGAAAACATCGCTTAAGAAACATCGATGATCGATGCATCGATGTTTTCATCATCACTAGCCTTTTACGTACATTTAAGAAAACTCTGCCCCGAAAATCGTGAATAGTCCCGTGGAACCGTGAATAGTCAATAAATTGATTGGCAATCGAACCAGCGCCCCTTCCGTTCACAGTGACCGCGAGTGCAGCGAGAGTGCAGAGATCAAATCGTACGGAATAAAGTCGCAAAGGTAATTCGAAAGATGGGCGTGCGAAGCGAACGAGCAAAGAAAATGGCGTAATCACGCACTCGCAGGCCCCAAAATCAGCCGAAAGGCAAGCAACAAACGCAACGCAAACGGAATCCCAATCCACGAAACCCAAATCGGCGAGTCAGCAGTACTTTAAAAACGAAAAAACGAGCCACAAGAGCGTGAAAAAGTGAAAAAAGTGTGGGCCTAGCAGTGCTTTTTGTGTGCTGTAGCCATATTTGTTCCGTGAAAATGAAAACGATACACACACATACACATAGGCAGTACGTACGGTATGGGACGGGTGTATATAGGCAATACATACAAACGGGCACCAAACAGTGTGTGTGCAAAGCAAAGAATTAACTGAAAAAAAGAAGCACCTCTTCGTATCGGATCGTATCTTTCGTCCCGTTGTTCGCAACACAGGCAATTTCATTTCATTTCTGCTGTGCTGTGTTCCGTTTTGTTCAGTTCAGTTCATTTCCAACGCGATTCTCGATTCTCGTTCAACGTACGTTGGTACATAAAAGCTGCATATACGTGAACACACGCACGTACAGACGTACTTATGTATGTACACATGTACTTTCAATATCGACGATGGCATCACAAAAACACGACGCGCACAAACACGCACGAACGTACAAACATACATACGCTCGGACATAGAGACGGCACAGCACAGTGCTGTGAGTGTGAGTGCCCGCTTGTATGTATGCGGGACGGACTGGTTGTGTTGTTGTACATAACGGAGAGTTGAACACATAAGGGCTGGCTGGCTGGCTCAATATAGAAGCAAAAGCATGTGGCTGCGCTGCCAGCGCTGCTGCCTGCAGCGCGTAAGGGATTTTATTACGTCGGTTCAGTCGCTGGGTTCGTTTTATATTTTTGGATATTTACACATGTCCATATGCATGTCGCCCTCAACTCCCCCCTATCGTCTGCATCGTCTCCCCCACATGCATCTTGCTCGCCGCTGCTTCTCTTTCGCTCTCTGTGCGTGTGTGCGAGTGCAACGTAACGGGAAACTGGCGACTGCAACGTTAAAACCATAACGTGATACCGTAATGGGGCGCGGGTGATGGGCAGTGGAAGAGGGAGCATCCCCCCCGCAAAGCGTAAAACGAACAAAAACAACTCACGCAGGGCGTCACAGTTGCGTCCATAAAAACAGTGTCGACGCGTTACAAAACAGGACAAAATGTGCCAATGAAAACCAGTGAAATCGTTAAAAGTCACGGAAAATTCCTCGTTAAAGTGAATCACAAAATAAAAACGCTAAGACAGTGATTTTAAGCGAACGTGTATATAAACATTTTCCTGAACATGACTCAATTGCTTAAAATGTGATTAGTCAGCAGCAGCAGCAGTCTCAAAAGATCCCGGAGTTCAGAGACTTATCAAGGGCATTTGATTAGATTGTGTGTAGCACACGCACACGGACACACAAAACCCCCTTACAAAAACCCAACGAGCGAAAAGCGTTGGAAAAAACGCTGCTTTTTTAGGCCTGCCAGCAGCATTCCAAGGGCTTCGAACCGCTGGCAACCAGCATCGAAAAATCGAAAAGAGCTTGCTTGCTGCTTCTCTCTGGCTGTAGTTTCCCCCTCAAGTACAACCAGTTTCTTGTTTTGTTTCTGTCTTTTTGTCTCTTTTTTTGTTTTTTGGCCGAACACAAGGCCAAAGTTCACGCAGCGCCAAACAATGGTTCTCGCAGCATTTGCGAGCTTCATATTATCGCCTTATCTTATCACGTGAGTTGGGAATTCGCAGAGCAGCAGCAGCCCAACTATCAATCAGTGCCGGGCGACGGCGAATGCTATCTATCTGTGACTCCAACTCCGACCGAACTCCACTTCCCACTGGCAACTTGCCCCGGTAATTGCGCAGAGGAATGTGAAGTAATCTAATCGGATCGGAAAATGTGTGTGGAAAATGCTGTGCCATCGATTAAAGACAGCCCCAGCACTGCAGTAGCAGTAGCAGTTGTGTTCTACGCAAATCGTAGAAAGCTGTATGCCGTCCCGTCGTCACAATGATAATTAGGAAACTTGGTAAAACAGTTGACCAATCAGGTTTCATTTTGCCAGCTGTTTGCTTCAACTAAACAAATAGATCTCAAATATCCTTTAATGCTACTCGTGATTTTGTTCTATCCACTCGATTAAGAGTTTTCCTAAACTATCCAATTTACTAATTTTCTGTGTAAACATGCCAGTCACAAACATATTGACTTCTCTTTTTCTTTTCATACTAATAATTAGTTGCTGAGACGGCTGTCCGTCTGTCCGTCTCAGTTTAATGACTTTATTTGCCATAAACCAGTCTGAAATATATTTTAAAGGTAAAACACACCTCTCTTTAATGGTTACCAATGTACGCTGAAACAATTATTTGTTTATTGTTGTGGTGATAGTGTTTTTAAGTTTTCTTATTGACGGGTCACAAATATGATTTTAACCACAGGTTAGGCCATTTTTGATTTCTTATTACTATTTGTTAGATTATTATACTTCTTTATTCCTATTAAAGCAGAAGGTATTGAGGTTTATAGAAATTTAAATATCAATTTATATTATCAAATTTCCTGTTGTTCCTTAAGAAGATCATAATTCCTCATCGAATTTCACAACACTTCAATTTGCTGATTCATGCCGTATGGGCTGCTTCTTGGCAAAAAAAAAGCTGTATTAGTTCGAAGGTCTTCCCCGTTGAACTTTCGACCCGCTGACCAGGCTTGCCACCGGAGAAACTTTTGCCCCAAACCAAGGCAGGCCACGCAGGGAGCCGTTTCCAGGCGCACACACAGCCAGCTGCAGCAGTTTCGATCGGAGAGCGACCGACCGAGTTTGTTGCAGCAATCGCACACACATTTGCCCAGTATAGCCCTTCGGTTGACACAGCCACAGCAGCAGCAGCATTCCCATCCATAGCAGCTACATCCTGCGTCCCGCCTCGACGACAGCAACCCCGCCGCACATGCACACAGATACACACGTACATATATACGTTTGCAGCAGCTTTCTTCCCTTAGTCGAACCGAAAAACTCGATTTTCATCCCCGTGGCGAGCTGAATTTAGTTTTAATTTCATTACAGGCCAGGCGGCAAAGGGCGAGAGCAGTGGGAAAAACATGCGTATTAAAGTCGCCGTCGCCAGAAAAGGCTATAACCGTAGGGCTGAAAATCCAGTCGAGCGATTAGATATAGATATAGATATATTATAGGTGTGGGGGATTATGAATGAGGGGGGGGAGGAGCCATGTGCGTGCGCGTGGTCGCCGGCGGAATTGGAATCGGAATCAGAATAGGAATAAGAGTCGTCATAGCCAGAGTCGGATGATAACGGCAAATACATACACGTACTGCCCGCACCCGTAACCATAACCATTCCATATTCCCATGTACACTGGCTGGGTAATCTCCCTCTGGGATGGGGCCGCAGCCTTATCGCTGAGTTTGGAAGTAAAGAAAAACAAAGCCATTCGCTGGGAACCTATTTTTGGCCTGCCAATCGCAAAACAATTCTCTGCAGGATTCGCAACACCTGCCAGCGTCATATATTCTCTTGGCCATCTTTTGTGCCAGTGCACTCTTGGCATTCCCCACCCCCAACCACTTGTTTCCCAAAAGAAAAGAAAAAGAAAAGAGAAAGAAAAAGAAAAGGAAACGAAAAACAAAAGGTAAACAGGCCGAAACGTAAAGACCTGCTGGCGAAAACAGAAAATTGCAAATGCTGCAAATTTTCAAAAATATTCACACACACACACACACACACATACTGCTTTGAGTGTGCGTGTGCTCCCATTTCGTTTTTAGGGAATCTACACTTGAAAGAGACCCTTTCTTCTGCACTGAAAAAAGGGACCTGAAATCCGAGCACATCTCGGAACATCTGTTCAGAAACGGACGTCGATGTCTTGTTGTGTTTTGTGTGTTGATTTCACCAGCCGAAAAATATTGAATACATGCTGCTGCAGTTCATATATATATATGTATTTACTCGTTGGATATACATGCACACACAATGCAAAGTGTGAAACAAGACTCTTTTCTCACATACCTGCTTTTTATTTTATTCCAGGTAAATCGACGTCGACGACAGCGGAATACCTAAGAGCCCCGCACAGCCACAGAGAGCGACAGAATAAAGAAACAACAAGGAAACATTTGCACGCCAGCGGAGCAACTGCACCAGCCAGACTCAGCGACAAGAAAAACCACTTCAACAAAAGAGGATAACATACTGGAAGTGCTCCAGCACACACACACGCTCAGGCCAGGCCAGCATACACACCACACAACGCTCGCTTGTTGTACGTGCCCGACGACGGTGGGAAAGTAAACCGACATCTTTTTACGAGCGCCGAGAGTTTTGCAATCAGAAGAAGTCGGAGAGTCGAGGCGATCGGCCAGCCCTTTGATAAGCGAGAGAGCAGCAGGCCACGGTGACGCGGCGGCGCAGAGAAACGAAAGAGAAGAAGAAGGAGAGGAACAGGTTGCCAAGTCGAACGCGCAACGAATTTGGAAATCGAGTCAACCACAGCCGAAAGTGCGTGAGCGTGTTCGCTTCGTAACAGAGAGAGAGACCCGACCCGACCCGAAATCCGGACTTGCATTTAGCCCAGCCCAACGGCCAAACAGCGACTTGAAGGGTTCCCCGAAACCCCGAAAACCCATGAGCAGCAGCTGAGCCATCGGTGCGCAGCTGAAACGGAAACCGCACTTGGACCTCAGACTTCAGAGCCGCACACTACACACACGCAGACACACACTCGCTCATAGCCACTCCAAATGAAAACGCTAGTGCTCAGTCCAGACGACCTGCAGAACTTCAACAAGTTCATCTATGACCCCAAATCGGCGGCCCAGCTGGCCGCCAGTGCGGGTGCCATTGGAGCAGCAGCGGCGGCGGCAGCAGCCGTACATGGCCCGCCAGTGGGAGCTGGCACCACAGTCCAGCTGCTGCAGGGTGGAGTCGGCAACGGTATTGCTGTCAATCCCGGTGTAGTCCCAGTCTCCGTGCCCGTACCCACCAGCACAGCCAGCAGTGCCAATAACCTCATGGCCCTGCACTACTACCTGAAGCATCCGGGAATCCAGCAGATGCCAATCCCACAGCAACAGCAGCAGCACCAACAGCAACAGCAGCAACAGCACCACCACCAGCAGCACCAGCAACAGTTGCTGGCCCAATCGCAGACGCAGCTGAAGCAGCTGCAGCTCAAGCAGCCCACTATCCACCAGCACCAGCAGCACATTAGCTACCATCACCACCATCCGTACTACCAGCAGCAACCGCAACAGCAGCAGCAGCAGCAGCAGGCGCCACCGCCCCAGCCACAGCCCCTCAAGAGTCAGCAGCCACAATCGCACCTGCCTGTGCACGCCCTCAACCAGAACTCCAACTTCTCGGCCGCCAGCTCGAGTACGGGCGGCACTGCCTCCAGCCATGCGCCCACCCAGCAGTCGAACGGATCCAGCGTCTCGCCCACCATTGTGTCCCGCGTAGCGGCCGTTGGTGCTCCCAGCAGCAGCAATATTGCAGCGGCCGCCAATGCGCTCTTACGCGCCTCAGCCGCCTCTGTCGCACCGAGCTCCTCCGCCTCCTCGTCCTCGTCTTCATCATCCGCGTCGTCGAGCTCCTCGTCCAGCAGCTCATCCTCCAGCGCCAGCAGCTCGGCGAACTGTGCCAAGAAGCTTAAAACGGAGCCGGTGCTGTCGCAGTACAATCAAACGGAGCGCCTGAATTTCGCCAACACGTACATCGTGTGGAGCGAGGAGCACTGGCGGCGGGTGGTGTTCCACGACGAGCGCCGGTTCAATTTGGACGGACCGGATGGCTTCTCCTACTATTTCCACGATTTGCGCAACTACGAGCGCACGCTGTCACAGCGGCCGCGCGGTAATTCTGTGTACATCTACCTGATGGTCTGCGTGGGTGGAGCCGTGCACCTGGAGGTGTCGTCCGCCAAGCAGCGACCGGAGTCCTGCATCGAGGCAATCATGAGGGAGCGACCGAATATTGTCACGAAACTGGGTGGCAGCACGGAGTTTGTCCTGCAGGACCACAATTGGATGTCGCACGCCCTGCCCACCGCTCAGGATCTGCTGAATGCCGAGGGCTTGAAGACACAAAAGTGGCCGACCATTGCGCACGATCTGAACATCATGGAGAACGTGTGGGGCTGGCTCATCCGCGAAGTGTTCGACGGCGGCAGGAAGTTCTCGCGCAAGGACGACTTGATTTTCCGCATCAAGGAGGCGTGGTCGCGCCTGCCGCTCGACCTGATCACCAACCTGTACAGCACGCTGCCGGAACGGATCACGGAGCTCTACTACACGCAGGGCGTCTACACGAATTGTTGACAGCGGCAGCAGCAGCTTATGGAGGGAGCAGAAGATGGATCGGGTCAGGCCAGGCAGAGGAGGCGAGACTGCGTCCGAGGAGAACCTCGGAGGCCGGCCTTCGCTGGAGAAGACCCGAAAAGGACGGAAGCAAATCTTTATATACAATTTAACTTAACTTTTTGTGTATAGCTTTAAGAAGTGCGCGCACCGGCGGAGCGATGCGGACGGGACTTGGACCTTAGACTCGGGACTGAAGGCAAGAAAGACAGAGACAGAGACGAACGGAGGGACGGATGGACCGACCTGGGTTATAAGTTATATCAAGTTTTTTAGTTATTTAACAAATTAACGAAAGAGAAAAGAGAAACAGCAACACGATACGCACATCGTGTGGCCATATCGCTTTGTAATTAGTGTTTTCCCCCACCCACCCCTAACTCTACCCTCCCCCACAAAAAGCCCTCTTAATTATTAAGTCTTAGTTTAAGTTGTCGTTTTCCTTTACCACCCCCCCGCTATTAAGTACATTTATATACAAATATATTAGTTACAAACCATTTCATTTGAACCCCCAACTCTCCCCTTTTGTTGATTGTTTTTTAGCGGTAGACAGAAACAGAACAAAATTGATAAATGCCAAGTTAGCGAGCAGAGAAGGAAGGATATAAAAATAAAAGGAAAGAACACTGTAACTAAAAACTAAAGTATTATTTTAAGGCATAGTTTTTGTTGTAGCAAATTACTGAGAAAGAGCATCCTTACACACAGACACACACTCAAAGAAAGAACGAGAGAATCCTATCATGTAAAATTGTTTACGAAAGAACAGAAACGGAAATTATGATTAAACTAATTATCAATGTAATTAATACATATTTAAAGAGGGAAACCGATAACAAGCAGAGGACGGGAAGAAGAGCAAAGGCAACTTAGTGTTAATGTGTAAGATCAAAAAATAAAAGAAAAGCGAAAGCAAAAGCAACTAACTGAACGCGCGTATAGTAGAGACGTAGAGAACGATGAAATCATGCTGAATAATAAACACTCGACACTCCTTCGAAACCCCCCAACCAAATCCGAATCCCCCGATCCCCAACTCGAACGCAAGGCAGCTACGAGGGAGACACAGACTACCTACGACTCTGAACCACAGACAACTTGATAGATAGATAGTACGCCATATTATGGTTTATACGTACGCACCCAATACTTAGCAATACAATTGAACTGAACAAATGCCAGGCACTTGGCGAGTGCGAGCGCAACTCTAATCTGTAGAATACTGGAGCCACTATGAAAGTATCCTTGAAATAAAATGCAACTATAAAAATATACAACTCAACGCATCTCTCACTCTCTATCTGTCTCCTCTCATGTGTTATATGCGATTGAATGTGATTTCCCCTTGTTTTCGCTTCTGCAACATCTTTATACCATGCATATACAACATATACAAAACAAGGACAAGAGAAATCAACAAAAATGGAATTATTATGATTAATTAATAAAACGAGAAATGCAATTACCAATAAAAACTACCAGCAGATACGTAAAGAATACGAAAAAGATCCCTTTAGTTTTCTTGGTTTCGAGTAAAATCTTTATTAAAAACGTACGTGTTGTGCGTTATAAAAATGGGGTGTTCCTGTATACATATAATACTTGATATACTTTTTCACTGTGTAAATATCTGTTTGTATACATTGTATATAAAATATTTATATATTCATTCATTCTACTTGGTCTATTGGCACGGAAAAAGCTGTATGGAATTGTGTAAATATTTTAGCCTTTTCTGCGTTTCAAATCTAACAGATCAAATTTATAAAAAGGGAATACATATTGAAAGGATCCCTTGAAATTAGCAGAAAAGGCTTTCTTATAAATGCAAGTCCATGTTCTAGGCACTTTGAGTCTGTGGCATTCATAGATCACTAGCTCTGGTTACTTATATTGTGGGTCATCATCATAAATCCAATGATTGTGCGATACTGTCTTTATCCTTTGTGCAGTTTTATGTACTGGGGAATACTGGAGTCGGGAATTATTCGATCCCTTAGGAAATCACGCTGCGCACGCAGGTGGGACTGCAGAAGGGCAGATTCTGCTTCACGCAGAATCTACCACCGATCAGCGACTTGGAGCAGCCGACACCTGCGCAAACGAAACACTGTCCATGCCAGTGGATCTCGCCCCAGGCCACGCCCTGATCCGCTGGCCCTATGGCCTGACGACAGCGCTGGCAGGCGACGGCAAAGAAGCGATCGTAGCACTGCAGGCACAGCGGAATATTGGAGTTCTCGTCGGGAATGTACTGCTGTCCGGCCAGCGGCTCATCGCACTGATAGCAGCAAAAGTGCTTGATGTGGAAGGTGGCACCCTCCGCGGCGGTATACTCCTTGGTGAAGATCAGCTCGTCGCAGGCGCGGCAGCGTGGAATCTTCAGCTTGATGGCCAAATCGCGTCCACAGTAGACCTGACCCTGGTGGAAGAAGTAGACCAAGTCGGCCAGCAGCTCACGACATGTCTGGCACTTGAAGCAGCCCGGATGCCAGGCAATCTCTTTGCCGGCACGATCCGCTTTGACGGCCACCTCGCCATAGGCAATGGGTTCGTTACAGTCGCGGCACAAGATGATGGGCTGGGGATCTGAAAATATATATATAAATATGAGTTGTATATTTGAACTGTTGATGATGCAATTCTAGCTGGCGAAGGTGTCAAAATCCGCAGTACATAAGGAACGAGGCGACATACGAATAAATAATGCAAATAAGCTAAAAATTCCATCATCCCGAACTCACCTTTGCCCGCAGCGGCCTTCTCTCCCTGCAGACGCAGCTGCTGGAACTGCTCCGGCATGCCGTAACAATCCGGATACATGTTCATGTCTTCAATGCCGGGAATGCTGGCGAATCTACCAGGATTGGCGCTCACATCTTCACTGGTATAGCCTGGCGTCGAGGGCTTCGAGTGGAAGCCAGAATCGCTGCTCTGGGACGTAGGCAACTCGCCGAGAGTGGGTTTCGAGTAGGAAATATCCTTGCTGCCATTGGCCATATCAGCAAAGACCTTGTCGATGTCTTCCAGCAATTGATTGTCGTCCAGCAGCCAGTCGTGGACTTGCTTCAACGGCCGCAGCAACTGGCATTGGTCGTGAGCGATACCCTTGTCCTGCAGCGAGCGGAAGAGCCGGTCGTAGTATGGAGCATTGGAAACGGCCGATTGTAGCATGTTCCTGTCCAGGCCCACGGTCTGCAGTTGAGCCTTGGTGGCCGGAGCCAGCCCTTTGAGTTCCGCGAGACTCGCCACCGCAGCTGGAATATTGGAAATAACCACTGCAGACGGAGCACGGCCGGATCGCGCCTCCTGCAACGCCTGCTTCAGAGGTTCTGCCTGGAGAATCTGCGCAAAGACCGGATCGCGATCGTAGTCCGTGTTGGCGGGCAATCCGCAATCGTACACAACGGTAGAGACGCCGCCGAACTTAACCCGCCGCATGGGCGTGTCCTGGCGCATCTGGGATCCAAATCTGGCCTGCACTGGGTTCTTCAGCGGCAGCGGTGAGTTAAAGGGCGTGCCCGGTGAGGCTTTCATGGGCGTCATTTGCTGCTGCTGCTGAGGGGGACAGATGGTGTTGATATCTGCCCGGAACTGCGGATTGTTGCTATACTCCTTGCGGAACTCGGCGATGGGTCCCAGCTGGGGATCCCGCGAGATGTTGAGGTTCTTTTCCTATAAAAAAGTAGAGTTTTTGCAAATAATTTCCTTTTTTATATAAGTTAGCTTACCTGCAGCACTCCCAGCACCTTGTCATAGATCACGCCATGGCTTACGAGGCTTTGCAACGCCGGTTTGCTGATTCCCAGCAGCTTCTCTTTGGTCTGTGCCCGCAGAGCTCCACCATTCTCCTCGAACTGGGCTGTGGAGTCGGACAGGGGCTCGGAGAAGGCCACCAACAGTCTGGGCTGGGCACTGGTCGGACTGGCCAAGGCCTGCGCCACTTTGGGATTGGCCAACAGTTCGTTCAGAGTGGCATCCGTTACGGGCGACAGACCTAGACAATGCCAGGACTTGGCCGCTTCTTGGGGCGTTATTACAGCAACTGGAGCCACATGCTCCACCTGAGCGTGGTTGAGACGATTGCCCAGGCGCACCACCACGCCCTGGCCGACGCACTGCTCCCTCAGCCGCTGCACATACTGCTGCAGCTGGCGGGCCTCTGTTTCCGTCAGTCCATCGCACAGCGCAGCGTCCAGATCGTGCGGCGGCACCTGCAACTCCAGCTGCTGTTTCCGCTTAATGGCTGCATCGCTGCCAGCCACTGGTATCTGGGCAGTGCCAAGCATCTCCATGTAGTCGGTGACCACGTCGGGTGCGGCATTCGGCGGCACCCACTCCAATTGGACTGGCTGGCTGGCCAGCGCCTTGATTTTGATGTCTGCAACGAGAAATCTTTGAGTATGGCCATCTCCACGGATTAATAAGTTACTCACAAGCGGGCTTAGCTCTTATCTGACCCAGAATCTCGAACTGTGCCCAGCCGGTGGCGTCATCGTCCTCCGGACACGCATGCTGGTTCTTCCGGCACTTGCAGTTGCGACACACCTTGCGCCAGAAGTGCAGATCGAGGCCAGGACACTTGTCCTTGCACTCCAAGCAGGGAGCACCGGCTCCTGACTCGTGGCCCAGTTTGGAGCGTTTCAGCTGCTCGCGTCGGCTCTCCAGCTTTGATAGCCATTCAGGGGCCTTGGGCGTCTCCACGCAGGAGTTGGGGCTCTGGGCGGCAGACATCTCTTGGTAAATTGGGCGTTGGCATGGAAAAACTAGAAATCGGGAACTAAACTCTGGATTAAATAGATTCTTTGTCTGTTTCGATTTGGTTTTGTTTACATTTTTCAGCTCTGCTCCATGCGGAATAACTGAAATCAGATAAAGTTCACAAGCCAAGGTGCGGTTTGTGCAACATTTTTAAGGCCTTATGCTTTTGTTTTCAACGAATTTAGTTAATTTATTACCTGAAATCACAACAAAGCTGCAACTGCGCGTCTGGTCATCGGTATTTGTGATTTATAAATGCAATTATACTAGTTTTGTTTAATATACCAGAAAATACTGAATACAAATCTGCTACTTATCGATAAATCAATTTCTTATTGGATATATTTAAACTAATAAACCTTATTGGATTTTGCAGGAAAACGGCCGCGTTCTGGGGCACTAACTGGTCCCCGATTTTTATTGGATCATGATAACATTATTAAAAGCTGAACATAAAAAAGGTATTATAAATATTATACTTAAATTTATATTATACAAGAAAGGAGCAACAAACATTTTTATAGCATTCGAGGTTGCAATTGGATCAATAGCTAAACATTTCCTTGTTAGTTTTTTATAAGTTAGTTTTTTAAGCTAGACTAAGTTGCCTGTATAATAATATATATATAAGTTCCATGGGGCTCGGCGTTTTTAAGAGTTTCTGCCTAAACTTAAAATGCCCTGCAAGGTTCAAGCTGTTTGTAAAAGCTTATGAAATCAGCGATAAAATGTTTCAGCACTTAATTTTTACCAAACTTAATAAAAACATGTAAAATCAAATAACTATATAATATAGTTCACCCTTATTTCTCTTTCGAATCTTCACTGTACCACAGCCCGCCAAAGTTTGGTATTTTCTGCAAGCTACTTTCTTCGTCTGCCATGGCCCGGTCACACTGTTCGGTATTGTTTTTTTTTCGCGAATTGCAGTTTTTTCGCAACATTTTAAATTGAAAGCAATAATCGAAAAGGCCAATTAACCGTGGTAATTATCGGGGCCTGCCCATGCACGGCGATCTCGCGTGCGAAAACAGTGAAAATCCAGCTGCTCGCCATACGGTAGAAGCAACATAAAGCGTTCGATGCATTCGCAAATACAGAAAAAAAAATTAGGTTGAAAACTGCGTCCCACTGAAAAGTGAAAGTGCAGCGCGGTCCGCAGGGGCTCTGAAGCGGGGGAGCGCGGGCACCAGTTGGACACACACAGAGCAGGCGGAAAATGGCTAAACGGCGCTTTAATATTGCTATTCCAGAATTGTAGTGGAAAAACATCTATTTACCGGTTCTGTTTACCATAAGCTTTGTTTTTTTTTTGTGTTGTATTTGCCTAAAGGCAACAATAAGATATTCGTTCAATTTAGCTTGGTGGTTGTTTTGCCCATTGGCTGTGTGTGTGTGTGTTCTGTGAGAGTGTGTATGTGAATGCGTTGCCCAAGGGTAGCCGCCTAATTGATTTCGATAAATAACTGCATTTAATTCAAAAGAATAAAAGAAATCTTGGAAACTTTGTCTTGAAAGTTTCTGAAGAAAAATTATGTATCTCACTTGAAGTCAAGTTTTTTAGGATCGCAGTTTTCACATATATAATGTTGTCTTGATATCCTTAAAAATATGCTAACTTCATAATACTTGACAATCTTTTGATAAAAACGAAAAACAAATAGTTAAAATATTTTCCTTTAGTAATTAAATGTTTTTCCCAATTGCAGACCTTTGCTCCGGATTGACGGGCGAAAGAAAAACAATGACCGAAAAGTACGACGGCAATGGTGACTTTTCCGCCTTCAACGACGACGACAACGAGTTTGGCGGCAAACCGCGCAAGTCCGCCGCTTCTAGTGGAGCCCCCGGTGGGGCCCACAATGGCGATAACTCCGCCCACGATCACGGTCACCATGGCACAGAAACCGGCGGCAGTGTGCAGATCAACGAGAAGGCCAACGAGTACATACGCGACTGCATGGCCGAGCGGAACCGCATGGACAGGAAGTTTCCCATTGCCGAGAAGCTGTTGGAGGGCGGTAGGTGAAGTTATCCTTTCCATCTTACGTATTTCTAATCCCTTTAATTGTAGAGATCGAAAAGGTCCAGACCACAGGAAGGATTCCCAGTCGGGAGCAAAAGTATGCTGATATTTATAGGGAGAAGCCACTGCGAATCTCACAGCGTGTCCTGGTGCCCATAAGGGAACACCCCAAGGTTAATATTTCCCAATTTTTCTGTTCATTTCAATATTTTTCATAAATTTTGTCATTTTCAAGTTCAATTTTGTGGGCAAGTTGCTGGGACCGAAGGGCAACTCCTTGCGCCGCCTGCAGGAGGAGACGCTCTGCAAGATGACCGTCCTGGGCCGCAACTCCATGCGCGATCGCGTCAAGGAGGAGGAACTGCGCAGCTCCAAGGATCCCAAGTACGCGCACCTCAACAGCGACCTGCATGTGGAGATATCCACTATAGCGCCGCCCGCCGAGGCCTATGCCAGAATTGCCTACGCCATGGCCGAGCTAAGGAAGTATCTGATTCCAGACAGCAACGACATCATCCGGCAGGAGCAGCTGCGCGAGCTCATGGATAGCACCAGCCTGAATGACAATGACACCGGCAAGAGTGGCGGCTACAAGAAGAACTCCCACATGCAGGGCGGCGGCGGTGGAGGCAACAATCCCATTGGTGGCTCCATTAATCCCATCGGAGGAGCTAAAAATGCAGTGCATCATAGTTATAGGTAATGTGGAGTGGTTCTTAAGGGTTCCATAACCTTCTTTAACTAATTTCTTGTCGCTGTTCCAGGGGCCCGCAGCAGCAGTCGTCGTTCAGCAAAAATGTGCTTGCTCCCAAGCAGAAGGTGATGTCCATACTGGAAAAGGCCAGGACTGCCATGGACGAGACGTACGGGTGGGTATTTGGTGTGAATGTCTGAACCTTGATCACTTGATAATTACTCGATTTCATTAAAGGCGCGGCTATGACGATGGCATCGGCTATGATCCGCATCAATCATACGATAGCTACTCCTACGGCAGTCACGGCCACGTACCACACGGGCCGCCATCCAACATTTTGGGCGGTGTGGGCGGTATTAGCGGCGGCGGCGGACGAGGAGGACATTACGATAGCTCGGATTACGAGCCGGATTATGGAAGGCGGGACTATTATCAGCATTCCCCGGGCTATTCAGGTGAGGTGGCTGTAAGTTGAATGCTTAATGGATTTACTTCAAGTAATACTTACAGCTGGCGGCGGCGGAGGCCTGGGCCCTGGCCCCGGCGGCGGCGGTGGTGGTGGTGGCTCTCAAACCAATGCCATTGGCGGCTCTGGTCTTAGTTCGAATCACAATCGCAGCCACGTTAACAGGTGAAACTGGCTGGGTCCAAGCAGCAGCAGCAGTGCCAGCGAAGGTCGTGCCACCACCCACAATCTGATCATAAAATCCCAAACCAATAGCACCAACAACAACAATTTTACGCCCGGTCATCACGGGCCAAGTGAGTGCCACATTGGCAAGAGCATCAATCCCAACAACTACTACTTCAACGGCAGTGGCAAGGTGAGTCTTATACAGTCTCTCCAGTTTTCATGCTGATACTTCTTATTTATCGATAGCCACAACACCAACGGTCGCTAGCAAATCTCCCACCGCAGCTATCAGCCCGCAACAGCAGCTGCATAAGCAGCAGTAACAATAACCCCAACCCTCTCAACAATAAATGCAACAGCAGCAGCAGCAGCAACTTTCATAAAGTTACCAACACAGGTGACACGAAGAACTTTAACGACGCCTCATTCCTAACCGCGTACCATCATCATTCACCGAGTCCCATGGAGGGGCCAAAGAGTGCCAACAACAACAACAGCATCACCAACAATCATCACAATACACCAATAGGCAGTAAAAACTATAACAACACAACAACAACCACCACAACCGCTACAGTGCCCAATATGCTATTAGTAAGGTATTGAAATCAGCATGCAACTCCACTCTACTCCTTGGTCCTTGCACAGACACAACACTATCCAAAACCCACAACCTACAACCCACAACAACAAGTCGAATCTTTGCAAATCAATAATTGAGACTGAACACGCCAAGGCATATCGTATATAATATCATAAAATAAGACGATGCTCGCTTTTTAACCTATACCCAATACTCCGCTTAGTACCCTGAGCTCTCCATTATTGATTTGCATTGAGCCGGAAATCCAGTGTTATCCGAAGACAACTATCTCTCTAAATCCAAATTAACATTCTCTTACAGACCTGCTAACAATACTTCTTCGCTACACATTGGCACATTTCCGTTCTTGCCAGTGCAGTTTTTCTGAGTCCAAGAACCACAACATCTCAACATCACTTTGTACACTCGATTCATAAGATTAGAGGAGGCGTAGGAGCAAGGAGGAGGAGTATTTACAAATGGACAAAATGAACTTTACGATATATACATACTATACAGAACATAACAGATATATTTATACATATATTTTTGCGTGCGATGAGGCTGGAACATGGACAAGTCAAAACCTTACTTTGGCGTTGGCTATTAAACATACACACCACACACCCACACACACACACACACACTCGAACTGTGTCCGGTTTTTTACTCTCTATTTACAAGACATCTTTAAGATATATTCAAAAAAGAGCCTGAACGATTAGTGGGCTCTGGGATTGGATCCCAGGGAGGCGAGCAAACCAACTGATAAAGCAAGACAAAGCTATATACATATGTATAGGGACAGCAGGAGCAGCAGCAGACAAAATCTATGAGATTAATTAACTTAATAGAATATATTAACAATACAAGTAATAATACTAATAATTAATATACAGAGGGCACATTTAAACCATAATTTTATTTATATATGCATATATTTGGCAACAAAACTAACGATACAGATAAAGAATATATATATATATATATATATATACACTTACAAATTCTAATATTTACATAATTAAACAGAGACACAAACAGAATAAACATTAAAATACCTTAACAAAAATTAAATCAAATAATCGAGCATTCAGCATAAATATATCTACGAGAAATATAACTAAACAAGGAAATACAAAATATATACAAAGTTTATTGTGAATCAACGTCCCATAACTGGGCAGTGCTGCAAATGATTACTTTATTAAACAAAAACAAAAACAAAAACCAACAAGAAGAAACACCAGATACGAAAACAATAACAGATTAACGAGAATACTTAAAGGATAACAGGCAGAATACTCGATTTACTTATAAAGTTAAACAACATAAAGCGAAAGCGTCGTAACTCGAACTAAAAATTTAACTAAATTACCAGATAATTATGATATGTACTTAACCCCATTTAATCCAGAATAATATAACTAACACAAATTTAAAGAATACTTATGTAACCTTGTAATCGACAGTTACCAAGCTCAAGCTTCAAGTTTTATGTTTCCTGTTTGATTAATTAATTAACAAAATACGAATTAATTTTTAAAATAAGCTTAATGGGAAATCTCCTCTGTAGAGCTTAAGTAGAACCAAGAAAGAGTGCCAAATGTATGTAGGAAGGTGATCGATCGTCGGAGGGAAGATCCTGAAATAACCAATTGAAATGCCAATTTATAGATATTATATCATTATCATTATCCGTTTTTTTATTATTGACATTTAAGCTTATTTGATTGATGATCGACTTTTGACTCCACACTAAAAATCAGCGAAATAAATAATATTTTGCAAATAAAGAATAAACGATATCTTGTCCAAACAAAATGAAACATTTACTTACAATGTGAAGCGTTAAATTGTTGAAAACAATTAAAATCTAGTTTTTAAAGGAATATCATATAAAATACAAATAACACAAAACGAAAATATAAGAAAGGAAATTACAAACATTTATTACAAAAGATTATTGTTGTTAAAAATTATACAGAATAAAAATAACTAATAAACGGAAATAATATATATGACAACAAAATGCTACTTTAGGGGCGTTCTAATGGTCCCCCCAGAAATTATATACAACTTATGGTAACAAGTTAAAGAAATAATCGAAGCAACAACAACAACAAAGCCCCCGCCCTAACAACAATAAAAATATATATACACTTATATTATATACATACCTACAAAAAAATTAATTAAAAGAATTAATAATGTACGACGATTGAGTTATTCTCATTAATTACTATATGTAAAATCAAATAACACAAGTAATAAACAAATGGATAAACAAATAAATATATTTAAAATGTATTGAAAATCAAATTTCGTGGGTTGTTTTTTTCTTGATTAATAGAGGCGGAAACCCACCCCTTTTCCAGGGTCTTGCAGATGCTGGCATTTTCCACCCTTTAAAGTTGATCTATCTCTAAAAGTATCAGCAGCCAAGTCGATTTAGACATGGCAAGAACTAGAATCAAAGGGTTGTATAGCTTTTTAGAAATAATAACAGTTAACTCTGCATTTTTTTTTACATTTTTAATTACTAATTACACCACAGTGCGTATACGTAATTTTTGGGACTGAAAATGATCATAACTCGGCCAAAAATTCATCAATTTTAATTCGGAAAGCGTTCCTATGCTAGTTTTTAATAGATTAACAAATCTGCATAATAATTTTAAAGTTTAAAAAATTTGAATTTTTTTATGAATTTTTAATAATTTAGACGATGTAACCCCTTTAAAAATTTGGAAAATTTTGAAAAAAAAAAAATTGTGTGCCGGACATAGCTAGATCGACTCGGCTTTTAATGCTGATTAATAATATATATGATTTATAGGGTCGGAAATGACTCCTTCAGTGTGTTTTAAGCTTCCGACTGATATTATAATACCCTGCAAGGGTTTAATAGTATGTTTTTGATTCTTCTCCGAAGCCATCTAGCGGCCAAAATATACCTTACGAATACCTTTTCCATTCAATTTCCCAAAAAACCTTTAAGCAAATTATTCATTTCCCCGCTGAGAGTAATGGAGATTTATTTTTAAGTGGTATAAATTACTGGGTAACAGATTTGCCTAAAATCATTATACCCTGGGAATGATCATGATTGTGTAAGGGTATATAACCTACGGCTTTCCCAGCATTTTTTCCTTTCCTGTTGAAACTATTAACAGAGAGATACTTGCTTGCTTTTATTATCATTTTTTATTTGCTCGTTGTAACTTAGGATTTTTATATTGCTTCACAATAATAATTGACTAGAGTAAAAAGCTTAGGATTACGTATATCTATATCTATAGCCCTGGGATGATGTACATATGTACAACTTCCAGCCCCCAAATGAAGCGATGATCATCCCTCCACCATATCTCTCTCTCCCTCGTTTTACTTGCAATGAGATCGCAGCAAAGTGACTAGAATTCTGCCCTTCTCCTCCTCCTTCTCCTGGTTATATCCTGCTCAGGCGTTTAGCAGTCCATCGCTCTGGCCCACCAGCTTGCCGAGGAGCGTCTGGTACAGCGGCGACTCTGTGGGCACACCTTCGCTCTGCAGGAAGAGCAGCGTTTCCCGGGCGCACATGGCAAAGCCCAGGGCCTCCGCCTGACTACGCTGGGCAGGAGTGGCTGAGGCTGCTGCTGGCGCAAACTGGGCAGCTACCTCGGCGTCCTCGGAATCGGTATCTGTATCGGTATCGGGATCCCCCCGGCCAGCGGCAGCTGCGTCTCGCTCGTCCAGATCCTGCTCAAAGGCATCCAGTTCGGATTGAAGTTCCATTATCTTCTGCAGGGCTTCAAGAAGGATGCGGTTGGCGGAATCTGGCCGGGATGGCTGATCCTCTGAGGGATCCTCCGCGGGTGGCGTTAGAGGACGATGGCGCTTCTCTGGAGCTGGCTCTTCGTTCTGTTGCTGCTGCTGTTGATGTGGCTGTTGCTGTTGCTGTTGCTGTTGCTGCTGATGCTGCAACTGCTCCTCCTGACTCGCTCGCTTGCGCTTCATGATCAGTTTGCCCGACATGATCCTCGCCTTCAAATGTACAAATCTCCGTGTATTTATATAACACAAATCCAGGACTCGATTCTGCGCGACACAACCTTCGTTCACCTGGCGATCGCCACGACTGAGCTGCGCGATGCACCACGGCGGAGGCCAACTGGCAACTCCAACAACCCCGAACTGAGCCAGGAACCGGAGATAGCGGTGGCATTAGGGGATGTGCCGCGCCAAAGGAAATTAAAGACAACAATTCCAATCGACGAAAAAAAAAAAAATTGTTGCAGCTGTTTGAGTTGCGGCAGCTGAAGCGGGAGGGCAACAGGATACAGGCTGAGGCCCAGGACACAGGCGCAGGCAGCGGCAGTGGCTGCGGCAGCAGCAGGATATTGCAACCCTCAGCTGGCGCTCTCTGGCTGCAGCAGCCGCGCTACGAATATCCTCCCTTCCTCCGTCCAATCTCTGGGCAATACCCCATCCCTGCCCCGCTCGTCCTTTCCGCCCTTTGCAGTTGTTGTCGTTGCCATCATCACCGACAGTTGTGTTTCCTTCTTTTGGTACTGTATTTTATTTTATTTTTAAATAGATGATGGGATTAGTTTTTGGTTAACGATCAAACAATATTTGATTGATTGATATGTAGATTTTTTTTATTTATAACTGATTTTATATATTTATATAGTTTTTGAAAACATTGCTTTTTCCTAAAAATATCGATGAATATTAATTAATAATCAAAACTTATTCCTTAGCCAAAGCTTTTTCAAAGAAAAGTGCTGCTTTAGGTATCTTTTGCTTAATTGTTGTATCTTATTTGTTTCTTTTAAAAAGTAATTCTTTCTTCAAGATAATGATGCAATAAAAAATCTAATTCTGTAATTTAAAAAATGATTTATTAATATTTATTAACTTATTTTATTATTGTACAATTTCTTTATTTTCTCGGAACTGTTTAATTGTTGTATCTTATTTGTTTCTATTAAAAACTAATTTTTTTTTCTAGATAATTATGCAATAAAAAATAAAATTTTGTTAAACAAAAAATAATTTATTACCATTTATTTACTTATTGTATTATTTTACAATTCCTTTATTTTCTGGAAACTGTTTAATCTTACAGCCCGAGTGTGTAGGGTGTTTCCTAGTTGCCAGTGCCGAATCTTTAGACCGTTTGCAGCTGGCACGCTTCACATTCATCTCTTCGATCGGCGGCGGCGGCGCTCCTGCCCTGCCCTGCTCGTTGAGTTCGGGCTTGGTTTTTGACCTGCCCCGTTGCAATGATAAGTGCACAGTGTGCCACACCCTGTACAGGCACTGAGAGAAATTGTGGGTCGCCATGGCAATGCGAATCAAGTAAAAAACTCCCGGTTGGCATGGCGAGAGCTTGTGCACTGGCAGCGGGCGCCGGAAAGGTGGAGTGACATAAATGCCAATCGATAATGCTGATAGTTAATTTAAGGGCTGCCAAAAAACAGGCTCAATCACTTGAGGGCTTTGTGGACTGAGTGACTGACGCATTGATGGCAATCAATTCATATTTATGGCTGAGGAAATTGGGCGTTATTGGATTGATTTGGGGGCTGTGAATTTGGCACTATCTTAGCATATTGTTGTTAATGAATTTAAATATAATCACGTCGCACCGGCGGCAGTCAATATTTCACAGTGCTGCCAAAAGTACGTATACAATAAACTGTGTTTGCACCATAAACAATGTGGCAAAGGGTCTATCCGTAATTGGATCGTATATATTATTTACATCGCTCTATATTTTATCGCACATTGACATTGTGCGATATCTTTCGGCTGCTATCTTTGCATCCAGTGTTTATTTTCGAACTTCCACACATTCAATTGTCTTAGATACTGTATCTTGTATGCGGTATCTTGTATCTTTTCTTTTTCGAGATATGTATATTTATAGGCCGCAACGAGAGCGGGAAAGTTGTACCTTTGCCGGCCTGAAGTAAATACATTATCCATCCGTCGCAGCTGTTGTATGTATGTGAGCGGGGGCATATAGCCCACACAGCTTTATACTATATAGGTGATTGAACAACAGTTTGGAAAGCACGCGACAAGTGGCAGCAGATACTCGTAATTTGGCTGTCTCGGCGCGGAGTGAACTGAACACTCGGAATCCGCACAACAATTGTGATCTTCTCAGCTCTCTGAAAACAAATAGAGTTCGCATGCAACTCGAAAAGTAATTTAGCCAAACGGATAGCCATAAATCTCTGGAACTCCGAGGGCTGTCTATCCCCTTTCGGGGCGGCCATAAAACAGCCACGGAACAAGCAGGCCTCATTGTCATCATCAATGGAATTTGCCTCGTTTTCGCGGAACAAGTGTCTCTCTGGAGTTTTGTTTTTTTACGAGAAATTAATAACAAAGATCGGGTAACGCAGCAGAACACAGTGAGTGCTCCTCAAGGTGAACACAGTGTCAGCTGAAAGTGAAACTCTAAAGGTAGTGTAATTCTTGCACTGACTCTCATGACTTTATGTTTTTTTGTTTTAGTTTATTCTATAATTCCCTGTGTCATAGTGAGAACCGCAAGCTGTTGTGCTAATAATAAACAATAAACATTGCTGATATTGTTGATTACACAAGAGCATAAGCACTTGTCAGCTGAATAAGCCAGTATTGTGGATTTAATTTTCTTTAATGGGTATTTATTTGCAGTTGGAAGCTACAAATTTTAACCTATCCTATTTGGGGCAATTGTAAAATGTAATAAAATGTATAGTTAAAGTTGATTGTTTGTGGTTAAATATATATTCAAATGAAATATTAGTGAAAGTTAACATTTAAAAATATATTTTACAAAATCAGGAATATATTCTAACTCCAATTTCTAGTAGAAAACAGAGTGCATCCTTTCGTTTCACTCTGAATAATTCCCTTAATTTCAATAGAGATCTCTTTTATATTTCTCCTAATTCAAACTATATAAATTCCCACCCTTATCCTTCCGTTTTTCGCTAGTTCCCTGTAACCAGTGCTCACTGCCATCGTTTTTTGCCAGAATCGTCCATATTTGGGCGTGGGAATGCCGCGCTTTGGGCAACTGTTGGCCAAGTACCTGCCCCTGTATGGCATTTGCGACGAGTGGCGATGAGTCAGGTATATATCTACGATTATCTGGTCTACAACAGTCGATTATGTCGCGATAAGTGCGCTTCTGGTGGCTCCCAGAATATCGGAAAGATATATATATTCAGCTGTATTGGCGGATTGTTAGAGATATGGCCGGGCTAGTGACGTTGTGAACGAGGCGTTATCGTAATCAGACCGCTTCGCGAGATAGTAAATTTCGGTTGACGGTTTTTGTTTTTGTTTTTTTTTGTATTCTGCTGTTGTTGTTGTTTTTTTCGGGTTATTCGGCGGCTATAACCGTTAGCGGGCTCTCGGAGACTTTGGTGGGTCGGTCAGTTGGCCCGCGGCCCGTGCGACGAGTGCATGTAAGTAACTCAGCGATCGTGGCTCGGATTTTTCGGTTTCGCTTTCGAGAGTATCAGATTATATATACATTTTTTTGGTGGAACTTTCAAGCCGCGAAAGCTTTGAAAGCCAATGCCACCATTTGAGTGAGCTGCTCAACTCCGGAGCTCGTTTCCGAGTTCAGTGGGAAACCAGTTAAGTGGAGGTGGAGTGGCTTGTTGCGGCGAAAAGAAATACATATTACTCGATCTGAATGGGCTGGGGGATTTGTGTGTTTTCGCACACGCAGAGTGATAAGCGGCGATTAGATTTAAGGCCTCAATAAACGGGCAAATGACTCGAATTGCGATTTCTGTACCCGCTCGTGATTGATAAATACCAAGTTGGTTCTGGCCCCTCGTCGGTAGTGGACGATAAAGCAAGGTGTGTCGCCAAGGACCTTCAGTTGGTCGGAATCCAGATTTATTACGACGCTTTTACAGCTGACAAATATAGTAGAAGATAAAGATCGGGTAATTTCGGTTTAATCTTTAGCTATTTCTGAGTTGGTAATCTTTTGAGGAATTTTCAGACTCTGATTTAGTGGGTTTTTCTTCAGTTAAAAATATGGAATATTCTATATTGCCATTGTTAGTTATCAGATATTTATCTAAATTTTCGCAATTACCTCCATATGCAAGTGTACATGAAAACGGTTTCAATAAAACAAATCAGTGTTTAATTATCTGCCCACATCTCATCTCTTCCCATCCGATAACTTATCTGCGGTAATATATTATGGCTGTAACTTTAATTTCAGACCAAAAATAATGTCAGCTTGGAGTATTGTTATCGCCACATGCTGCCTGTGGGCACTGATTATACCAGCAGTCCGTCCAAATCCCATACTTCCCCGGGCGGACGTGGCCACCGAGTTCATTATCCTGCACAACAATGACATGCACGCCAGGTTCGAGCAGACGAACGTGAACAGCGGCACCTGCTCCGCGGAGGATGCCAACACGGATCAGTGCTATGGAGGATTTGCCCGCGTGGCCTACGAGTGAGTTTTCGGGTTTGAGTTTTTAGGAGGAAGCTCTGCTTTACACACCAACTTGCTTCCAGAGTTCGCAAGTACCGCAAGGAGGCGCAGGAGGGCGGAACTCCCGTGTTTTACCTGAATGCAGGTGACACCTACACCGGAACCGCTTGGTTCACCGTCTACAAGGACAAGATAGCCAGTGCCTTCCTAAACAAGCTGTCCCCAGATGCCATTGTAAGTGGTAAAGAGCCATCTGTATAAGTTTTAAGTTCTGACTATGATTTTGTGTTAGTCCCTGGGCAACCACGAGTTCGACCAGAATGTGGAGGGTCTGGTGCCCTTCCTCAATGCCGTGGAGTTCCCCGTGCTGGCCTGCAATCTTAATCTGACCGAAGTGCCCGAAATGGCGGCCGCCAAGCAGTTGGCCAACTCCACAGTCTTGGAGACAAACGGTGTCAAGATAGGCGTCATTGGCTACCTCACACCCGACACCAAGACCCTGGCCTTCCGGAACAAAGTGGAGTACGAGGAGGAGATAGTGTCCATCAAGTGAGTGAAGCTCAGAAATACACCTGACTCGGTTATATAAATATATATCTTCGATTCAGTGCTGAGGCTGCCAAGCTGAAGGCTCAGGGCATCAACATCATCATCGCCTTGGGCCATTCTGGCTACCAAAAGGACCAGGAGATTGCCAAGAACTGTCCGGAGGTGGACATTGTCATTGGGGGACACTCGCACACCTTCCTGGATGCCAGCCAGCCGGTGGCCGATCCCACCGACTCCGATCCGGAGGCCGTGAGGGGTCCCTATCCCACCACAGTGGTGCAGGCGAGCGGCAAGAAGGTGCCGGTGGTGCAGGCCTATGCGTACACAAAGTATCTGGGCAAGATCCATGTCCAGGTAACTATCAATGTAACTATAATTCGGGGCTGTTCTGTATCTGGATCCTTGTACCCTTTCAGTTCGATGCCGAGGGCAATCTGATTGAGTTCGACGGTGCACCCATTCTGCTGAATGCCTCGGTGGCGCAGGAGCAGGATCTGCTGGACTTGCTGGCCGAATACCGTCCCGGGCTGGAGGAGCTGGAGAAAACGATTCTGGGCTACACCAAGGTGTTCCTCGAGGGCGGCAACATCTGCCGAATGAGGGAGTGCAATCTGGGCAACATGGTCACGGATGCCATGATCTACAGTCGCGTGGTGGACGACCAGGGTGGCGATTTCTGGACAGATGCATCCATTGCCCTGATCCAGGGAGGTGGTAAGTTGCTTGCAGGAAGAAAGAATAACTAGCTGGTAACCCCTTACACAATCCCCTCCAGCTATCCGAGCCTCTGTGGAAAAGGGAACCGATGGAGCCATCAATGGGGCCACTCTCCTCACCGTTCTTCCATTCGAGAATAACCTGTACATCGTGAGGATCTCCGGAAAGAAGCTCCTGGCCGCTCTGGAGCACTCCGCTGGCGTTAGGTTGCTGGACTCAAACGGTGGCTTCCTGCAGATGTCCGGACTCCGGGTGGAGTACAACTACAACAACGAAGCTGGCAAGCGGGTGGTCTCCGCCCAGGCCCTGTGCTCCAACTGCTCCGTGCCCACTTACCAGAATGTGAACGAGACCGAGCTCTACTTGGTGATCCTGCCGCAATTTCTGCTCGAGGGCGGCGATGGATACGACCTGACCGAGGAGGAGGTGGATCCCTACAGCCTGCGGCTGCCGAGGAACGAGCTGAACGCCACCATGGAGTACCTGAAGCAGCGCCACTTTGTCTACCCGGAGATGGAGGGCCGAATCGTGATCCACGAGAAGGTCGACACCGGGTCAGCGTCCGGAATTGTGGCTTCCGTAGCGCTGCTCCTGCTCTCTTCCCTGCTGACCAGATTCTTCTAGAAAAAAAGTCTCCTGACGTAATATATATACCTCTGAGGTCCCGGCATCCGGACCTTATATCACCTCCCTGCAGTTCGTTAAGATCTGTGTCGTCTGGTGAGGTCTCACACTTTAATTGGGTTTAACCATCGCACGCAAATAGTAAATAAAAGTCAATAAATGTTGTGGAAATTTTTATTTTTATGTTATTATTGGGTCAAGTTGTTTAATTGTGAATTTAAACAAGTTTTCCGAGTTAAAATTAATGCATTTTTGGATTAGTTATGAATGATATTCATGAACTGAGAGGGTATACAAATTTCGGTTTTGCCTTCTTTTCTTTCAAAATAATTTAAAACAATCTTTGGGCTTGAAGAAATATATTTCCTTAAAACACTGTTAAACCTAAAATTTGTTTTACATATGCAAATAAAAGTATATCAACTTTTTGATACGAATATACTGCACCGTTTTCTATCGATCTTTATACATCTCTAGTACTCAGTGCAGATCATCTGAGTTGAAGATCATCTGAGGATCAGTCTTTACTTGTACTTTTTGCAGTGCCGAGGCGAAGCTACTTAAGGCTCAAGGCATCAAGATCATCATCGCATTGGGTCACTCCGGCTACCAAAAGGACCAGGAAATAGCCGAGAAATGTCCCGAGGTGGACATCGTCATCGGTGGCCACACAAACACCTTTCTCTACAGCGGGGCCCAGCCGGATGCGGAGCACATCGACGGCCCCTATCCCACGATGGTGAAGCAGAAGAGCGGCAAGGAAGTGCCCGTGGTGCAGGCCTACGCCTACACCAAGTACCTGGGACGCCTCCACGTCCAGTTTGATGAGGCTGGCAACCTCATCGAATTCGATGGTGCTCCCATCCTGCTAAACGCTTCGGTGGCTCAGGAGCCGGATCTCCTCGAGCTGCTGGAAGTCTACCGACCGAATGTGACTCGTCTGGAGAAATCTGTGGTGGGACACACAAAAGTTCACTTGGAGGGCCGAAAGGAGGTGTGTCGGGCCAAGGAGTGCAATCTGGGGAATCTAGTGGCCGATGCCATGGTCTTCAGTCGGATGATGGAGGATCAGGGCGGCGACTTCTGGACGGATGCTGCTATTTCCCTAATACAGGGCGGAGGTAAGCTAGATTGTATGTAATTGTTATTGGTTATTATTAAAATTGAATCGTAAATCCAGGCATTCGCAGCTCCATTGAGAAGCGATCCGATGGCTCCGTCACCGACAGCGATCTCCTGTCCGTGCTGCCTTGGGGCAATGATCTCTTCATGATCACCATGACAGGTAGCTCCATCCGAAGGGCACTCGAGCACGGGGCTTCGTTGAGGGGCACGGACTCGGACGGTGGCTTCCTGCAGGTGTCTGGCCTCCATGTGGTGTTTAATGCCGCCAAGCCCAAGGGTCAGCGCGTCGTCTCCGTCCAAGTGCGCTGTGCCTCCTGTCAGGTCCCCACGTACAGTCCTCTAAATTATATGGCAGACTACAATGTGATCACGGGACAGTTCCTGCTGGACGAAGGAGATGGTCACAAGATCAGGGATGGGATCCACATGCCACACCGCCTGCAGGGGAACGTCAAGGAGGCGGTGTCCTTCTACTTGGAGCAGCAGGACTATGTGAATCCGGGCATAGAGGGCCGCATCGTCTTTGTAGAATCATCAGCAGGTGGACTCATGAGCTCCGCTGCTCTGCTGCTTGTTTCTTCCCTGCTAATTCGAGTTTTTGTTTAATTTTTAACTAAGTTATTGATTGTAAATTAAAATTAAAGGGGAATTGAATGAGTTCTAGTTTTTGGGTTATATATTCATATGATAAACTACTGTAGCTCCAATTTGCGAGCGCTTATGAGAAATAAAATGGAACTTATATATGTGATCTATGTAATTGTCATGTCACTCCGCCACCTGACCCATTGTATTCATTGCTTTGTGCCGAAATCACGCCACTTGGAAATACACAAAATGAGGTCATTTTGGTAAAAATTATCGAAGAGAATTCTTCAAGACTTGCAGCCACTGTTGACATCATGCGTTTGTCAGGTTGTTTAAGAGTGGTTTAGAGAACATGCCACATGATGATAACACATGAACGCACATATAAAGCTTTAACAATAGATGGATAATGATGTTGTCATCCGAATTTTTAGCGGAAAATTGGAAACACGCAAAATTGGGCAACTGGAAAAAGTATCTGATTCACTTCGAGCATGACTCACTGATTTATGCATGAATATCGGCAAGATGCAATGACATATGTTCAGCCAGATCAATTTATTACTTTTACCTGTAGTGCAAAATAAATAGAAATTATTCAATTACTGCTTCCCGAAAAAACATGAAGTGAGCAGAGTTTAAAACTTTAAATTGGGACGAGAAATATGAATAAGAAAACGTTCATCGGGTCCGCCAGTTTTCAATATTTTTAAATATTCTTAAAATGAATTGGCATATGTAATTTAAGTGTTTTTTACATCTTTAGTATGGACTAGGTTAGCCAGTTTGGTGTATACATTACGAAACCAAAAGAATCATTAATCATGTAAAATATTTTCTCATAATCTGCCGCAAAGTATTTTTCTTTGCTTCTTTATTTATATAAATATTTTTTTGGTAAGCACTCCGTTGTCTTGTTCATATTTCTGGTATTTGTTTAGCCTAGATTCATATTCTTATTATTTATTTAAGATTTTAGAATAGATTCCTGTTCTTATTATTTATTTAAAATTTTAAAATAATTGTTATTTTGAGTCAGGGCATTAATGTTTGCAATTCAACCATAACTATATTTGGATCGCTCCACATCTCCCTTCCAGTGCAAGTGTTCATTTTATAATTAACTTTTTGCCACGGATATTTTACAATTTAATTTGAGAGCAACTGAGAGGGCGGCTTTGATCTGCTAATGCACTGAGAGAAATGAATGTATTCCTTATTATTTTAAATAAAAAAAACATTGTTTATATTGCAAGTTATTTTGCTAATATTGTTCAAGCCATTTTATTGCCAGGACTAAAGAATAAAATGCGATGAATTCATAAAAGTACATTTGCTACTTTAGATAAAATAATTATGTTTGCCTATAAATTAACCATTATTTTATTTAAAACTAAATAATATCACAATGAAGCCGAATTTCATAAGATTATTGTTTTTGTTTTCATGCTGTCTGCTTTTATTTTTGCAAATGATTTACGATTCGCGATTGATAAGACCTAAACTGGCGGATTCCACTCACTCTTTCGGGAGCAGAGGAATCTTGAGAGAGTATCTCAATCTGTGCATCTGTATCTCTGTCTGTGTATCTGTTTCTGAATCTGCTCACCTGCGAGAGCTGGAAGCTCTTTTGCCGGTTGATTGGATCCAGAGGTGCAGACAACATGTGCAAGTGCCAAGCAAAAGCAAATCGGATGGCCAGAAGCTGTGACAAAAAAAAGTAATAAAAAATAATAAATAATAATTAGAAAAATCACAACAAAAAGCTGCAGTAACAGCAGCAGAGCAGCTGCTGTGGAGAGCAGATTGGCGCACCGCAAAGAGCAGAGCAGTCAGTGCGATTACAGACAGCGGTGGCAGCGGTTGTTATAAACATTTTTGCAGCGCGAAAACGTGCTTTTCCCATCACATCGCAAGTTGGTAGCAAAAATAAATGCCAATTAAGGGCCAAGAGTGTGCTACAAAATCTGATACACAAAAAATTAGGAAAATTAAACGAATTAAACTTCAATTGTGTGTGTGTGTGTGGCGAGAGGCATTGTTCATTATTTATTGTTGAATGGAAACTGGGCCGGGGATCAGTGCACCAAGTGATTTCCCCCCAAAAGTGAACTAGTGTCGGGCGATTAAATGAAATTTGATATAATTATGTATAATATACATATATTTCCTTTGTAATCCGAGCCAGTTCGTTGAATGAGTGTCAAGTGAATATAGTTTTAGTTCTAGTAACAGCTTGTGACTGCAAAAATAAAGCTTAATTAGTTCGCTTTAATGATATCCAATAAGGGCAAGCTGAAGCTTATACAATTAAAACTTACAAAGGTTTTGTTAACATTTTTTAATCGTTACAAAGCTCCAGGGCCTAGGTAAATTTTAAATTGAAATTCGGAAAGAAAACTGTTGCTTTATATTATTTAAGTAACCTTCTTTTTTTATATAGTTTAAGTTCTAAAAAAAGGCAACAAAATATCTATTAAGCAATCTATCTAATAAATGTTTGTGATATTTTTGTTAAATTGCAGAAAATCTCATTTGAAAGTTTAATTTCTGACAAGCAAGGGTTTACAACTTTGATTGCATTTGCACCTTTTTTTTTAATAATTTTTGTATGCTTTATGATAATTCAGTCATTTTCGATCTGGTCAATGCACTTTGCTGATTAATCAGTTTTTGTGTAAATACCTATGAATATACGTATATGAAATATGGTTTATTTGTTTTGTCTAGCAAGTTTTTGGGCTTGTTTGCCTTTACGGAATTTATGGCACTCTTTGGTTTATTTTGGTTGGAACTAAACATGTAATTCTTTGAAGCGTTTAGTTAATGGAAACCCAGAAATATATTATTTATCTGTACGAAAGTGCAGGGGGTTTTTTTGCACTCGAATCAAATGATATTTTGTTGCTTTATAAGTAAATTAATTACGCTTAAAGTGGCCCGAGTTAATTGTATTGTTATTTTTCTCCTTCCGACCCTGCTTCGATTCTGTTGTGACTCTTTGGATATATCCCATTTTTCAGGGAGAGAGTAAACAAGATATGTTTATCGTGTGCGGACGGTTAAAAATATACCTGTCCACTTAGAAAAGCCCATTTGCAAATAGTCGGAGCATGAAGTTCTGTTCGCCACTTGAATGATTGTTATATCTACTGTTTGTTCAGACAGTGAGTACCCACTGTGGCTGCCCTATAAAGTCATTAGAGCTATTAGAGAACTATAAAGATTAAGGCGCCACATTTATCAGAATTTATTGTGACTTTTGTCATTCCTCTCCAGGCTAAAGATGCGTTCGCACTGGTTCCTCTCCCTGCTGTTTGTGATCCTCTTGGGGCACCAGGGCCTGGCCAATCCCATTGCCAGCCACCCCAAGGTGGCCACCGAGTTCATAATCCTGCACAACAATGACATGCACGCGAGGTTCGAGCAGACGAGTGTCAACAGCGGCTCCTGCTCCCCGGAGGACGAGCACACGGACAAGTGCTATGGAGGATTTGCCCGCGTGGCCTACGAGTAAGTTCGGGAAATGTCTTAAAAGCCATGTCTGCTTTACCCTTCCTTTCAGAGTTCGCAAATTCCGCAAGGAGGCCCAGGAGGGAGGTCTTCCTGTATTCTATCTCAATGCAGGTGACACCTACACGGGCACAGCCTGGTTCACCATCTTCAAGGACAAGATAGCCAGCGCCTTCCTCAACAAGCTGCAACCCGATGCCATAGTAAGGTTTGACTTTAAGGAATTTAAATGGTGTAAATCTCCTTTTCAATTACAGTCCCTGGGCAACCACGAGTTCGATGAGCGAGTCGAGGGCCTTATACCCTTCCTCAACGAAGTCGACTTTCCAGTTCTGGCCTGTAATCTGGATCTAACCAAGGTGCCCCAACTGAAGGCCACCAAGCACCTGGCACATTCAACCATCTTGGAGGCAAATGGCACGAAAATAGGTGTCATTGGCTATCTGACGCCGGACACCAAGAAGCTTACACTCAACATGTATGTGGAGTTCAAGGAGGAAGTCGAGTCCATCAAGTGAGTTGAAGATCATCTGAAGATCAGTCTTTACTTGTACATTTTGCAGTGCCGAGGCAAAGCTACTTAAGGCTCAAGGCATCAATATCATCATCGCATTGGGGCACTCTGGCTACCAAAAGGACCAGGAAATAGCCGAGAAATGTCCCGAGGTGGACATCGTCATCGGAGGCCACACAAACACCTTCCTCTACAGCGGGGCCCAGCCGGATGCGGAGCACATCGATGGACCCTATCCCACGGTGGTTAAGCAGAAGAGAGGCAAGGAAGTGCCCGTGGTGCAGGCCTACGCCTACACCAAGTACCTGGGACGCCTCCACGTCCAGTTTGACGAGGCTGGCAACCTCATCGAATTCGATGGGGCTCCAATCCTGCTGAACGCTTCGGTGGCTCAGGAGCCGGATCTCCTCGAGCTGCTGGAAGTCTACCGACCGAATGTGACTCGTCTGGAGAAATCTGTGGTGGGACACACAAAAGTTCACTTGGAGGGCCGAAAGGAGGTGTGTCGGGCCAAGGAGTGCAATCTGGGGAATCTAGTGGCCGATGCCATGGTCTTCAGTCGGATGATGGAGGATCAGGGCGGCGACTTCTGGACGGATGCTGCTATTTCTCTGATACAGGGCGGAGGTAAGCTTGATTGTCTGTAATTGTTATTGGTTATTATTCAAATTGAATCGTAAATCCAGGCATTCGCAGCTCCATTGAGAAGCGATCCGATGGCTCCGTCACTGACAGCGATCTCCTGTCCGTGCTGCCTTGGGGCAATGATCTCTTCATGATCACCATGACAGGTAGCTCCATTCGAAGGGCACTCGAGCACGGGGCTTCGTTGAGGGGCACGGACTCGGACGGTGGCTTCCTGCAGGTGTCTGGCCTCCATGTGGTGTTTGATGCCGCCAAGCCCAAGGGTCAGCGCGTCGTCTCCGTCCAGGTGCGCTGTGCCTCCTGTCAGGTCCCCACGTACAGTCCTCTAAATGATACGGCAGACTACAATGTGATCATGGGAGAGTTCTTGCTGGACGATGGAGATGGTCACAAAATCAGGGATGGGATCCACAAGCCACAGCGTCTGCAGAGGAACGACAAAGAGGCGGTGTCCTTCTACTTGGAGCAGCGGGACTATGTGAATCCGGGCATAGAGGGTCGCATCGTTTTCGTAGGATCATCCGCGGGTGGACTCATGGGCTCCGCCGCCCTGCTCATCATCGCATCCCTGCTTACGCGAGTGCTTAGCTAGGGGATTATCACCTAAAAATCTAAAGTTTTTCTTTTATTTTTAACGAAATAAATGATCACAAACTATACTCAAAGCTTGTATAAACTTGTACGAAGGAGTCAACTCTGCGAGGGCTTAGCTCACAAATAAAATGAAAGCTAAGGATAATTATGGTTTAATTACTTGTATATTTAATTTCGTCAATGGATTTTAGACATCTTGCTTTGGTAAATAATTATTTTTCATCATTATCAGACTTACCTTGGCATATTTTCCGGCCTTACCAAAGGCAAACTCCTCAACCCCGAAAGTAGGCTGTAGCTCGGCGCTTTCCCAACCGAGTCTACTTTTACTTTGCCTTCAAGGGGGACTTCGGGCGAAGTATTCAATTAGAAATGACTCAATTTCCTCTGTCGGAGACATGGACAGCAGTCCTGCTGTTGATCCTGTTCGTTCCAGCTCACATAGATGGCTTCAAGTTCGTCCTGCTGCACACCAACGATATGCACGCGAGGTTCGATTCGGTGTCCGCCAAGGGAGGTAAGTGCAAGAGAGCAGACGAACGCCTGGGTCTATGCTACGGGGGATTTGGACGGGTGGCCACGGCGTGAGTATCCTTGAGGGATTAAGGCGATAGAGTTTGATCTACCTTCGCTTGCAGTTTGCAGAAATTCAGGAACGAAAGCGATCCAGTGCTCTATCTAAATGGCGGCGATACATTCCACGGAACCCCCTGGTATACGGTCTTTCAGGGGACGATGGTGGCCAAAGTCCTGAATATGCTGGCTCCCGATGCGATGGTAAGGAAAGAGTTGACTTAAAAACAAGTAATGTTGCGTAATGTTCCGTAAGGGAACCCCCAAAGTCCCTAGGAGTCCATGAGTTTGACGACGGCACCGATGTCCTAGCGGAATTCCTAGGCCTAATTAACTTTCCCATGGTCAGCTGTAACCTCAAGTTGACCGAGGAGCCCAAGCTGGAGGCCAGCAAAAACCTGAGGAACTTCACAATCGTCAAGAAGGGTGACCTAAGCATCGGCATTGTGGGTTACATCCAATCGGACACCAACAGGCGCACGCAGCGCAATAATGTTATATTCACAAATGAGATTCCGGCCATTAAGTAATAGAATTTAGGCTTTTTTATTTTAATCCTAATCCTAATCCTCACCGTAATTCCCTCAGCTTGGAGACCCGGAAACTGAGGGAGCTAGGCATCAACGTTATTATTGCCTTGGGACATGCGGGCTATAAGAAGGACATCGAAATAGCCAAAATGTGCCCGGAGGTGGATGTCGTCGTCGGCGGCCAGTCGCACACGTTGCTCTATACGGGCCGTGCTCCGGGCAAGGACATAGCCGAAGGTCCTTATCCCACAATAGTGATCAAGCCGGATGGCAGGAAGGTGCCGGTGGTGCAGGCCTATGCCTATACCAAGTACCTGGGCAGGATGTCGCTGGAAGTGGGATCTCTATGTGTATCTTGAAAAGGTCTCTACATATTCGACTTCTCTTTTCAGTTCGATAGAGCTGGCAACCTGCTAAACTTCAATGGTGAACCCATCCTCTTGGACAGCAGCTTTGAGCCCAACAGCGATGTCCAGGCGCTGCTGGCCAAGCATCGCCATGTGATCGATGACATGGAGCGCCATGTGGTGGGCACCACTTCGGTGTTCCTGAATGGCGATCGCAAGACCTGCGGTTACGGGGAGTGCAACTTCGGTAACATCATCGCGGACAGCTTCGTCTATGCTCGAGTGCAGGAAACACTGGAGGATCGCAAGTCCTGGACAGATGCTCCCATAGGTATCATCAATGCGGGCGGTAGGTCTGAGCTCTCTTAGTGGAGTTGATCTTCCAATGACTCCCGATTACTTCCTTCAGCCATCAGGGCATCCATTGACCCGGGTATCATCACGGAGGCGGATGTGATCACCGCCATGCCCTTCAGCAACTTTATATTCCACACACGAATCAGTGGCCTCCAGCTGATGATGGCCCTGGAGCACTCCGCCCACCTGCGGACCAAGAGCTACAACGGTGGCTTCCTTCAGGTGTCGGGAATGCGAATAAAGTTCAACTATAGCCGGCCCATGGGCCAGCGCATCACCGAGATCAAGGCCTTGTGCTCCGAGTGCCAGATTCCGAAATATGAGAGTGTCAAAACGGATCTTTACTATGGCCTGGTGATTCCCTCCTTTCTGCTGAATGGCGGCGATGGCTATAACTTTGTGGATAAGCACAAGCCGGATGTTCATAACCTGTCCCTGCTGGACCGGATGGCTTTTATACGGTTCCTGCAGGAGCACAAGATCGTCTATCCAGAGCGGCAGGAGCGTTTGGCTGAGCAGGAGAGGTACCTAAGGTCCAGTGGCTCCAGTTCCCTCATACATTTTCTAGACCTCTTTGCCATCCTCTGCTTTCTGTACTGTTTTTTTGTTTAGTAAATGTTTGGTCTGATGAATGGATCGTCTGGGGAAAAAGAGAGAGAGAGATCTGTTGCTCCATGGGGGCATCATTATCATTAGCATTTCGCCTTCTGTATTTTTTGCCTATTGCGCCATAGCTCAGAACTGAGATCAGCGATTAAGAGGCCGCTGATCAGTGACCTCTGGGAAGTAAACAAAAGGTTTCCCAAGTAACTATATATATTTCTAAGGTTTAATAAATAGTTTAAGAAAGCAGCTACAAATTCGATTTAAATAAAAGTCATAACTTTACCTTAATCTGATTCCTTTCGCCTTGGATTCCCTTCTCCTGGGCAGCACTTTTCTGACTTTGACTGATCCGCCACGGCTGGTGCTTGGCCATAATATGAATATGGCCAGGTGTTGCTACCAGCAAGAGTGGCACTCCACCTCGTTTCGGGCCTGGGCAGGCTCTCCACCTCCATCTCCACCCCGTAATTGACTGCCAAATGAACGCTACCAATCTGAATTTGTATCTGTATCTGTCTGCCTGGTCGCGTTCTCGTTCTCGTTCTCGTTCTCGGTCCCGTTCTCGGGTGTCCTCTGCTGGTGCTAAGCACTATTAAATCCCCATGGTTAGGCTTTTCATGAGAAGTTCACGGCGCACCGACCCCGCCGACCTCTGCCCACATATATAATAGTCATCAAGCTCGTGTGCTGGAGGCCCGACCCCCTGATCCTCCCCTGAATCTGGCATTGCATCTGGCCACAGTTCTGGGTCTGGACTGCCTTTGGCTCTCTAGCTTTGGCCCCAATGTCTGCTACTGGCTGCATGTTCCAGCTTCAGTTGCAGCTCCGGGCTTCTGCTGTCGTGAGAAGCACATACCCCTTGGACATGCACACACATATAGGCTGCCCTCACATCCTCCCCATCTCCAGCTCCATCCCGATCTCCATCCCCAGCCACAAGCACATCCGCATCCACGTCCATGGCATACTCGATCGTAGGCGACACAAACACACTCTAGTGTCGGCATTTCGCCAGAGAAATGAGTCCACAGCGGGAAAATATATGAATTTAATTGGAAAATTGCATTTATTAAATAAAGATTTGTATTATATTTTAAATTATTAAATAAACATTGGATTGAGACCTTAATAGATGCTTATATTAGGTTCTTAGCAAGAAAAAATCAATCCATTCCATTGCACTATACTTAATAACTAGGTTTACATCTTTAAATTATCTTAACACCTTCCTAATTTTTGCTCTTATTAAGAGCTTAAATTAAATAGTTTTTTTACAGCTACATTCTTGAAACTTATTGTGGTATCAAACGCACATCATCCGGTAGTTCTTGAAGCTTCTTTTTACTTATACATTATATCACCCGGTGACCATGCCGTGTGGTTTCTTTATATGCCAACTTTTCTCCCACAACTGCAAATGGTATTATTTTATTTCCGTGTGGAAATGCCAGCGGATGGAGTGGGAAAAGAGGGTGGAGCAGCGGGAGATGGCATGTAATTATGTGGCCCGCTCTGGGTTCTAGGGTTCTGGGGTTCTGGGGGTTTTGCTGGACATCGGTCAAGTGCAGAATCGGGCACGGGCACGGGTACGGGCACGGGCACTCTATTATAGAAGTCGGCAGCGCTCCATGCTCCGTGCCCCGGCACTCAGCTATCAGTCATTCGGTTAGTCATGGCTCAGAGAGGTGCTTGAACCCAGGCGAGAGACCAAGACCGCGACCGAGACCCATGCCCGTACCCACACCCACGCCATGGCCACCTGAACACCATCATTCCGCACCCGCACCCGCATGGTGAGGTATGTGTAGTAACCTGGTGGCAGTGGCATTTCAATTTCGCAAATGAGCCCCTTTGCCCAGGTACCTACCAACTTGGCTATAATCTTGGCCAGCGTCGGTGTCTGCACATAAAAGTCTACTTCCGTCTTTCTTTCATTGCTATTTGATTCCCTTCATTAAGAATGCCTCTCGGTTTCCTGCTCACCTCGCGACTCCGCCTTCTACGATTCCACCATCTCCTCCGACTCCGACTGCTCCTCCAACTCCAGCTAAGACCGTTTAGGTCTAATGGCCGTATTAGCGACATGAGAAGATCTTTGGCCATTTGTCTGGGCATTACCAGCGATCGGTGTATCTGTGTATCTCTGTATCTCTGTATCTCTGTATCTCCCTGTGACTGTTCTATATCGAATTGAGACGTTTCTGGTACTGGGATCGGATTTTTCGTGTGTGTGGAAGCAGATCATGCATGGGTCAATGAGTTGCGCGACTCACAAATTAGTGGAAATCATCCGAATCCCCTATGGAATTCCCCCTCTGGCTCTGGGTCTGCGCTTCCTCTCCCCCTATATTTTTTTGGGTGATTTTCGTGTTGATGTGGTTAGTTGGCATTGTGTTGGCTGGAAGATGTGGATGTTGTTGTTCTGGTCGTGATTCTGTTGCCCAGTTCGCTAGAAAACGTTGAATTGGCTTCACCTTTTGACATGGAATCTGAAATGACGTGGAGGAGCTCCTCTCTGAGATCCCTCCCTGCCCCTCTCTCTTGTTGTCCCCAATAGCATTGCCTCTTTGATTGCCAGTTGGCCATCCCCAACCCCATCCCCATCTCCATCCTACGATCCCCATCCTCCGGCAAATGCTCATTTGGTTTCGTTTCTCGTTTCGTTTCAGCTCCATTGCTTTGTGATCGAAATTATTTACCGTTGATATGGTTATGGTCAAGGCGACCTGGGAGCTGAAGCTGGAACTTGGAGCTAAAGCTGGAGCTGTAGCTGGAGCTAGCAGCTTGGAGCAGCAGTCAGAAGAAGTCCAAGCCAGAGTCGAAGCAGGCCAATTGCCATTCTTTGGCAGCGGGAGGAGGATCATTGGGTTACCTCGTTTTTTTTTTTGGATAATGATTTGGGAAAGCGCCAAAGAGATCGCTCTGGTTGTGGCAAATTACTGAGTTTTTGTGACTGACTTTTGACTCTTATATGGGTTATAGAAGCTTTTGATCCATTTCTAGACACTTCACACCTATCACTGACTATATTTATACAGGAATATAGACAAGTATTTTGTAACTAGACTCATGAGAAACCTAATGTCAAAGTCACTGACAAAATCATTAAACTGAATTTAGCTTTTAAAAAGTTCCTTGGTCCTGCCCCTTGGTATATGGACCCCACTCACATCCGCAACGAAATCCCAGCTAGAGGACGACTACATTTATTGAAAACCTTGCATATTTTAATAAGTTTATTATTAATGCACATGACTCATGGCAGTCGAAAGGGGGGCGAGTGGAAATGGAAATGGAAATCGGACATGAATTTATGCATGAACAGTTCGGATGAGACTGCGGTTCGACGAGGATGGTCTAGGATTGGATCGGATGGGATCGCTCCTGATCGGCTTGCTGGTCATGTTCCTGCGATTTTGTGGGCTTGGCCAGCACGACGGCTGCGCTATGTGTGTGGTGTGGTGACCCGCGATGCAAATGCCGATGACCTTCGTGCTGCCAAGGACACAAGACATGCGATTCTTCTAATTAGAACGCAGGCAAGTGGAAATGCGCAATGTCAGCCTCAAAAGAATATCGGAGTGTCATTTCTCAGCCGCAGAACCCGCTTCACATTAATCCTTTGATCCCAGGCGGAAAATGTGTGTATTAGTTCGACTCTCTCTCGCTCTATCCTCTTGGTCAGATGCCATGTCCATGTCGTCATCATCAGCATCATCGCTAAACTTGACGCTAAAATGGATGTGGATACCCGGGAGCAACGCACACACACACACATTGGGGTGGACCCCCCCCGACAGGTGAGCCCGAAGAGCCATTACTGAACATTCGAACATTGGAAGAGCTATAGCAAGTCCACCCTAAAGCAAGCGAACGAGGAGGAGAGAACCAAAGCGAAGCACAGCAAAGGAAGAAGAGGCGCACCAAAGTCCGTTGGCAAAGCCAAAGTCGAGGATTTCTACCAAAAGGCGAATTAAATTCCTCAATCTGGTGCCGAGTTTATTTTTAGACCAAAAACAACAAGCAACAGGAACAAGAACAGCAACTAGCAATGAAATGGGACCAGGAGGTGGAGAAGGAAGCCAAGGAGAGGATGAGGTGGCGGAGGAGAGCGGGGACGAGTAGGGGGAGGCGACTAGAAGACGCAGAAGACGACGCCGAAGACGACGCACAGGGGAAGAAATCAGAATTTATCATGATTTCATCATATCATATTAATGTCATCTGATATTCTGTCTCCCAAAATCCGATATATATACATATATATATAAGACCGAAAACAAATTAACATCTTTGAAAAGTTTAAATAATTTCAACATAATATTTCCTACATTTTCATATGAAATTTGCAGTCTTTGTCATTTTTATTTATCTCAGTGCATCCATTCGCACACAAATACAAATGGTGAGGATCAGAAGATCAGACGAAGAAGAAGCAACAGCAGCAGCGGCGGGCGCGTGTATAGATGGATGAATGCTGTTAAGGCGAAGGCCATCCAATATTCCCTACCATCCCCTCCCCCACTGGAAGTCCAGATTGCCAGGAGTTCGCGGTGGTCACATTAAGCTCCTCCACTGTCCGTCGCGGTCACAGCGTCGGGTCCACCCGGCGGCAGTTTTACCAACAAAAAGCCACTAAAAGCAATAACAACACACAAAGCTCGACGAAGGGCCCAAATGTCGGTGGTGCGTTGTACTTGCGATAGAAGTTTCGATTGCAATGCGCACGCACAGGTTTCCAGGTGCATCGGGTCGTCCTCCGATCCTACGTTCCATCGTAGTCGTCGTCGTCCCCCCCCTATTCCAAACTGGGAAATTGCGACCCATTCATTTCCCATGACTGTTAATCACTTGGCCATTATTATGTTTAGCCCAACGCGTACATAATTATAGCCTGCAACCGCCGATCGGCGATGTGTCGAATGGGATTAACTATTGGCCGGGCTAGAATTAAGCCGGAATCAAATGGGAGTGATAAAGGCCGAGAGGGCGTACTGCCGCCAAGTCGTTGAAGCAGGGATGCCAGACATCGAATCGATACCCAAGTTGCAATTATGCACAAAACAAAAAAGTGCAGTTAAAAAGTCTCCAAGAAGCTCTAATAAGTGTTGCAAATTAATAATAGTTAATTAAAGATTAGAATTTAAATAATTTGTAACCCATATTGATCGACCCAATTCGCTTAGAAAGAAAAGCAAGAGAAACCCCTGGGGAACTTCTCTCTGTGTAGCGTTCCCCTTTTCCGTTGTAACCCTTCTAATTGGAGGCTAATTTCCGCTTAGCCACTTAAAGCGTTCGGTTATTAATAATCATTAAACCAATATTTATCCTTCACCAGGTTCTCGGGTTAATTAGAAAGCTCCCAGAGCCAGAAGCCAAAAAGCGGAGAAGCCGCGAAGAGCTGCCTTTAATTACACATGCACACATTTATCATATTCTTTTCGTTTCTTTACTTTTTTAAGGCCGAAAAAAGTCGTGTTTTGCGGCTGGCACCCGCAGAAAAGAGCCGAGAAATATTGTCAAAATGCAAAGCAGAAGATCATTATTATTATTACACTTCACGCTTCCAGCAAAAGTGAGTAAAAGACACGGCCCAAGGAACCGCAGAAAGCGGCGATTTCCACGGCGACTCAGCGTCGCGATAGCGCACCAAATTAATGGAAATGGAACCACATTGCCCATTGGAAGGGGTACGGGCCCTGACTTTGGCCCTGGAAGCAATAGCAGCGGGCGGTGGCGGCGGCGGCGGGGGGAGAAACGTGCAGCGAGCCCTACAGGTAAGACGGCGGAGAGAAAGAGTGGAACGTTGCAGAAGAAGGAGGAGAACCAGCAGAAAGAACCCAAACTCAAAACCAAAGCGTCGTTGTGGGAGAAAGAACAAAACTAACAATGGATGCGATGACTCCGCCGACGCTGACTGCGATGCCGACGAAGACGGCAACGTCGACAGCGGCTCCGACTCCCATTGGAATGAAGACGGGCGACGTGCAGTGGGATTCAAAGGTGTGCGTGAGAGCACAGGTAAAAATTGGGGAGAGTATCAAGCAATAAAATAAATAAATAAAAAACTTACACAAATTTTTAAAAATCTCATTGGAACATATGTATGATACGTAAGTATTTGATATTAATTATAAATAATTAATATTATTATTTGTACTGTGAATCATAAATCAGGCAACCGTCTTGTATGTCCAGCATGCACTTTAATTTACTTCTGAAAACTATCAAATTAACCCTTAACCTTTCGGTTTCTCTCAGTGCATTTATATTTCGGTTTGAGCCCCGCTTTTGTGTGGCTCTGCTTTATTGCGCTCTTTGTCTAGCACTGACTTCGGCTCGGGAGGAATCCAGACACACGCACACTCAAACACACACACAGAGCCAGCGAGGCCAATTTCCAATCACATCCATGAAATAAGCAAATAGTTGGTGTCTTTCGGTTATTTCTTCTTTCTTTTCCACGATTCCACACGGTACCCACCCCCCTGGCACACTCTCCAACCCGCACTTCCATCCGGCAATTTCCTTCTTAAGCTAACTGCTTTCGGCACCACCCGACACTTAGCAACGCTAACTTGGCCAGAACAGAAGCTCAGCGGATCTAACATTTCCAATTACTCGTACTCGTTCTCGTACTCCAACTCCAACTCCAACTCCAGCTCCAGCTCCAGCTCCAAGGATTAAGCCCAGTCGCGCTGCCTCTGCCTCTGTGCCTGTATCTCAGTCCGTGTGTGTGTGTTTGATTGTGCTCTGTGTGTGTGTGCGCGTCTGGAAGAGGAAACTGGAACTGGAACTGGCAACTGGAATCGCTGGGGTTCTGGAAGCAGCGAGTCGGTATTGTTCTTCGGCGGTCTCTTCTTCGGTCCGCAGTTCTTGGACACTCCACTCGCGATCAGTCGACGACGAAGGCTTGCAGTGAACGCGACGTGTAGTGCTGAACTCTCCAAACTCTTTTGAGCCGCGTCCTATAAGCCAGAGAACCCGATTCGTATTCCCCGATCGTCGCCAGCGGCAATCAGATAGTGCTACGCGCCCCCAACTCCAATCCAAGCCGAAGAAAGATGGCCAAAATCGTACTCTTCTGCCTGCTGAGCCTCTTGGCATGCGCTGCAGGTTAGTTAAGTCACAGAATTTTGATTGATGGTTCTTTGTGGGACCCGGGGGATTTCTACTTTATGTCTAAATTAAATATTAAAGGATATGAGGTTGGTGTTTCTATAATATTTTGAATATAATAATAATTTAAGGTTAAAGAAAGCAATATTTAAGATTTCCGGAACCTGCAGGAGAAGGTTTCCTAAAGATATTGAACTCACAAGAAACGGTTCCACTTTATAAATTATATTTTTTAATGATATATCTCACAGTAGCTTTAATTTGAAGCTATTACATTTTTTAGCTCTAAAAAACTAGGTAGTTTCAAAAACGTAATCATTCTTCCATTAAAACGTCTTTCCTGGAATGGATTAATCAACTTTCCAGCCTACTGTACTCTCTAAAATGCCTTGCTAATTGGCGGCTTACCTCTGCCAGCAAATGATAATTCAATCTCCGGGAATAACCCATAATATTCCTACCTTCTTCCATTTAACAAGTAAACAAAAGACGTTCGTTCCAAGGAAACGCAAATAAAGAAGGCTAAGTCAAGCCCGGGGGGAAAATATCAGAAATCACAAAAAACAGAAAGACTGGAAAAAGATTCAAGTCCGGCGATGATGCATTCCCATCATTATATCCGAATCAGAGTTGCAGTCATTAAGTCAGCTCGCTGCATCGATTCGATTCTATCCTCATTCCCCGGTCTTTAGTCTCCAGTCTCTGGCAGTCTTCTGTCTTTGCTGGGAGCTCTCCACCACTCCTCGATTACCCCCATGGCTGAATTGCACTCGTTCTGGGTGCTGGGTTCCAGGGTTCCTGGGTTCTTGGCCTGGCTTTTTATCAATTTCCCTCTGCTTATCCCAAGTCGCCATCTTCATTACAATGATTTGCCTGCTAACTGGCCGGAGGGATGTTAGGTGCCAACAAATAACTAGAGTTAGCCCCATCACATCCTCCGGCAATGGCGTCCGCATCTACAGGCACATCTACAGCCACATCCCCACCATTTCGATCTCGATCTCCCCCCATCAGAGATCAGAGTCCCGGCAAACACTAGAATTGACTTTGACTGCATCATTAGAGACGTGCTAGATTCGCGATCTATCGCTGGCCGGGCGTAATTACCTTGGCAAATTACGGTGCCCGACAGCTGCAGGGAGGCTTGGGTTCGGTTCTGGCTCTGGATTCCGCTGCCCAATTATTGCCATTGCCTACCCTAGCCCGGGATCCAGAACTCGAACTCGATCTCGAGATCCCGAGATCCCGATCCCAATTCCGCAGTCGGATTCACGTTTAGAGTCGGTGTCAAATTAACTGCAATTGGGCCGACGAGGCTCGTTATCTACTCTCCCGGCCAAGGCACTACTTACTAGCTTTTACTTAGTTCCATTTTGGAGCGAAGGAGATCAAGATCTGGATTCATTTGGGCGGAAATTAATGCTCGAATTGAATTTGTTCCTCGCCAAGATTGGCCCAGAGCTTCGAGGTACGAAATTGCCCCATTAAAATGAAATTTAAGAATTTCTTTGGGGATCATTATTCTTATTAGCCATCTCCCTGATGGAAATCTCAATCTTAATCCGCTTGAACGCATAATAAATTCACTTCCAAGTGCCAAGATCTCTTTTCAGAATCAGTTGATTCATAAATCTTTGCTGCGAGGCAGACTTTGAGTCTTTGGCTTCGTGTGTGTCTTGCATTTAAATCGCCGGAAATAATTTCATATACAAGCACAAACACACAGACAGGTATCTGCTCAAACATTGGAACTCTTGGCATGTCTAGGCTTGGACCTATGTATATCCCATATTCCGTAGCCAATATCCATCCACGACAAGTGCCATAAATGGCCAAGGAGGAGGAGGGTTGTGTTGGAAAGACAATGTACTCATATTGCCCCGCTGTTTGTGTTTATCTTTTGAGCCGCTTTGTAAGGGTCTTCTTTTATATATACCCTTCCTCCAAGTATAAAAGGTATCTGGCCAAGAGATCTCTACCTGTGGCCCTAAGTCCCAGGCACTGTCATCTTGCATTGTTTCCCCGGCCAGACAGCCTCGCATTCTCTTCTCCTCACTTCAGTACACTTTAACTCTCGGATGGATGGGTCGCCGTCTCCATTTCGGCTGACCAACGTCTAATTAATGTCATCAGCACCTTGATTCCCATTTTCGGGGCTCGGGTAATTAGCCCCTAGGGGTCAGGGACCGCATAAATGCTCCTGGTCATCATCATCATCATCATGATCATCATCGTTGTGAATCACGCTTACCTCTCCGATTCTGGGTCCAAAGTTTTGTTCTTCTTCTGTCCGTTTTTATGGAGCGTTTGTCCAGCGATTCATTACTTCGGCTGCTTTTTTGGTAATCCTATTTAATGATGTTTTGTCTTTGGATTACGCATGCCATGTCCGAAGCTGAAACCGTTACCATTTTCGCTGTTTCGGTTACGCATTGCGATTCCAATTGCGTTTGGAACTCGAAGAGATATTTATATATAGAGAATAAGCAGGTTCATTCACCTATTGTGGGACATCCTCAGTTGTCTTTGGTTCTCACACTCATTCTAATCGTCTAAAATCCCCCGCAACAGGTCAACGCATCACAACAATCCACCTGGACGGAGTGCAGTACTTTATCAGCAGGATGAACCCCTATTCCCCGGAGCTAAACTACTTCCTGGCCTACCAGTACTGCCGCTCCTTGGGCCTGCAGCTGGCCTCGTTCGAGACGAAGGAGAAGGCCGAATCGATGACCACGTATCTGAAGAACGCCGGTTACGGCAACTACGATTTCTGGACATCCGGAAATCGCCTGGGCACGGGCATGTTCCTATGGATGAGCACCGGTCTGCCGTTCAATGCCACCTTTGACTTCTTCGAGAACTCGGCGGACGCCATCTCGGCCGGTCTGCTCGATCCCGTTGATCACAATAGCAACACTTCGCCGCAGCGCACGGCTCGCGACAGGTAAGTCTTGGACCAGTGTCCTGGCCCAGCCAGCTCAACTACATCGATATCCTTTCTTCTTGGTTTCCGACCGCTACAAATCCAATTCCGAAAACTATAGCAGCAGTGGCGCCGAGAAGGGATGCGTGATCCTGAAGCAGCCCACGCTCAAGTGGATGCCCGAGGACTGCTCGGCCGTCAAGGACTTTATCTGCGAGCAGACCCGCTGCTACTACTACAACTATGGCAGCATCCCCGTCTCGTCGGCGCAGGGGTAAGGACTTAAGGACTTAAGGACTCATCACATCGAACAGAATTTAAGAGCACTGACTGAAGGAGGGAGGAGAGCTTGAGCAGTTGGAGCATTAAGAGAATATTGATAATGCAATAAACAAATTATGCTATAATTTAACGTTAATTAATTCGCTATACGAGCTGCTATCATCCAGCGGCAGACAAATTAAACAAATGTCCTTTAATTAAGTAAAACGAACTAAAACTTAAACCGAAACTTAAACTGAAACTGAAACTAAAACCTAAACTAAACCCAGATCAAGAGATTACGCAAGGATAACGCGCGACCTTTAACCCACAAGTTACTTTAGTTGACACACACACACACACACACCTAACACACACGCAGACACACGCAGACACACAGACAGAGTTCGAGAACAGAAATTTGCTAAAGAACAAACAAATAGGTGAGCTAAACCCCAAATCGTTACCAATCTACCATAACTACACACACATCTCTCTGCATCTAAAGACTAATGCGAAGCTAGCAGCTAACTTCTTACTAACGCCACTCCAAGTTCTCTGATGAATCCATGATTTAAGTTCCATAAAAAGACCACTTCCTTGTCGACGCCAATGTGATGGCCCAAGAAGGGGCGTAAAGTTGATGCAATCTCCGGAATATCCCTGAAGATCTCCCCCTGAGATTGCCTCAACTTCCCCCGGTCCATCCTCATGTGAGCGCCAAAAAATGTATTTTGTTTGGTGGTTTGGGGCTTAGCTTCCTTAGAATGTTTTCGCTCTCGTTGTCGCTGTCGCTGTCGTTGTTGCTGTTGCTGTTGCTGTTGATGTTGTCATGATGATTTGTGTTCAACTAAAACTAACTTTTAGGCTTTAGGCAACTTTCGCACTAACCCCAAACCTCAAACCAGACCGGGGATAAGAGCAACTGAAACTCATCTTTACTTCATTTTCTCCTTCTACTTGTCCTCTTTAGACGTCCCATCACCTCGACCACCCCCCGACCGGCGGTCTCGCTGATGAACCTGCATGCCGCCGCCACCACCACACCGCTGCCGCTGCTTATGTCCACCAGCAGCGTCATGTACTCCGCCGCCAAGGCCAAGTCCTCGCCAGCATTGGCTCATCATCGCCTCCACGTCGAGGACTTCCAGCAGCAGCCCATCACCTACAAGCTGAACCATGACCGCTCGCTGCCCGACACTGATGCCGCCGATGTGGATGTGGAGGATCAGGAGCAGATCGATGTGGAGGCCGAGGAGCATGACGACCACGAGGCTGAGGGGGAGGGCGAGGAGGAGCACGAGGGCGACACTTTTGGGGAGCACGCCCGGGAGCTGGGCAACGACAGCGATGGCGACATCAAGGAGCACGTCTTCCCACTCAGCGACAACGAGCTGCATCCCGAGATGCATGCCATCGAGGAGGTGCAGCAGCAGTTGCAGCAACAGCAAGAGCAGCAGCAGGATCAGGATTCGGTAGCCGCTGCTCCCGCAGCCGCAGAGGAGAACGGAGACAGCTCCCAGCAGCACGATTCGGAGGCGGAGGGAGACAATGAGCATGAGCCCGAGGCAGAGCCGGAGTCGGAGAACGAATCGCAGGTGCCCCTGCAGGCCAGCGAGCCTCTGGCAATGCCCAGCTCCACGGAGTCACCGGCTGCCGCCATCGAGGAGCGCATCAAGCAGATTGCCCAGGACTTCCAGAAGATGGCCAGCTCGCAGGAGCTGCTGCAGCAGCCCAAGGAGGAGCTGACACCGCAGTCCTCGCTGTCCCTCAACGACCTGATACGCACCCTGCGCCCCAACGAGCAGCAGATCATACCGCAGATCGACTCTGACTACTCCAATGCCATGCGTGTCCTGGGCAAGCCACTGGCGGCCCACAACTAGGCCACCCCGAGGGGGTGCTGCCCGCTAGCCTAAGTTGAGTGTGTTTGGGTGTTGTTTGGTGTGGCACAAGGGTCTGGGGGTTCCTCTCCGGGTTCCACTGAGAAACTGAGCATTTCCGCGAGCCGGCCGGACATGTCCGGAAATGACGCTTCTCTCTGAGGACCCAGAGATGGCCCACGACGACCTGCAGTATCGAGCAGCAAGAGAGAGAGAGATTCAAGGAGCTAAGACATTAATCTATATATAACGATAAATATATATTGTATTGTATGCTTTAATTGTATGACAACCACCACAAAAAAAAAGGAAACTCTTGATTAATAAAAGTAATAAGTGAACAAGGCTCAAAGGGTTTTTTGGGGGGGAAATATATTTAGATTTCAAATCTCCAGGAATTAATTCAAGTTCAGTTTCCTATGAATAGATAGATCCAGGAGATCCCATTTCCTAACGGGCCCATAAACCAGTCACTGGATTTATTTTTCGGCTTAAACGAAGCGCAGATGAAAGCCAATAATCGTAAATTAACTGCTTAGGCTCTCCAACGAGTGTGTTTTATTGCACTCGCTGCTCTGGAGAGTTGGGAATAAACATAAATAATGCCTCGGTGGGCTTACATCACGCTGCCCGCTGCCCATGTCCGTGTCTGCATTCAAATCTGCAAATCATCTTTCTTAATTTAAAGAGGATTCCGGCGACGCAGACGCATCACATCAAGTTTTATGTGTGTCGGAGACCGAAGGTGGAGCTGAAAAGGCAGCGACTTAACCAAGAAGATCCAAAAAGGTGCCCCCGGCTAGATTCTACTCCTACTCCTACCCCTGCACCACCTGCTGCCCCTATCCTGGGGTCTTCATCTTCGTCTTCATCTTCATCTTTAGCTCGAGCTCGAGCTCCACCTTCGCGCAGACGCAGACGCAGACGAGTGACTTCGTTTGAAGTTCTGTTGACTGATGTTGTTGCTGCTGCCGCGGCTCAAAGTGGTTAATGAAAGAAGCACACACAGCACATATACACACAATATACATATATATATATATCTATATGTGTGTGTGTGTGGTATGTGGCAGCAGATGCCAAGACAACCTTGAAATGTATCGCAGAGTCCAACGAACGAATATAAAAAAGGCTATGCCGCGGCCCTCAACTTTTTGTTTCTTCGCGGCTCAGAAGAATCTCCAAGAAGCACCAAGAACCCGAGGAAAAACAGTAAGTAACTGCTAACTGGGAATGCCCCCAGCCGGGATTCCGACGGAACGGCTCTCTCTCTCTCTCTCTCTGTGTGCCGCCTGACCGATGTCGATCCCAATCTGAGGTTTATTTTTAAGCAAAGCGGAAGTACACAGGAAGCTGGCAAAAGGAGAAAGTTCGGTCTGAGGCTTTCGATTATATAAGGGAATCTTGTCGAGATTCCCAGCATCATTGCAAGCCAAGCGGTTGTCTGGAAAAGCATCAAAGTCCTTTTAGCCTTTTGTATATCCTTCAAAATGAAAGTAATCCTGGTTCTGACTTTCCTCGCCTGCCTGGCTCTTTCCCTGGCCCGTCCCCAGGTGGGACACGGATCTATCAACGGACCCAGTGGCGTGAGTATCCAAATATTATTTAAAAGGTTTCATAAAGATTTTAAATGTCCTTTTTTCTATACCAAATTAGCGCTTTCCCATGACCAGAAATTGGGCTGCTCCGCCTGTAGATTTGAGTAAACCAATTATCTTCCTGCCAGAAGCCACGCCCATCCATGAAGTCCAGGAATCCCGATCTGTCCAGACCAGAAGCCACAAGACTGAATAAGAATAGTAGAAAGACTGTTATATTAATATTTAATTTAATTAATAATTTATTATGACATTAAACTGTTGAATATTAAACATTTAAAATGTTTGAATTTCGGGAAACAATTCTGTAGGGGAAAGTATAGAACAAGTATTCCTAAGTATTCCTACTATATATAATTCTTTCTCAGGGTTTAATTTAAATGTGTGTAGCTAATTAGCATTAATTAACGCCTAAAAATGTTTGCCACAAAATCTCTGAATACTTACATATGCAATTTTGTTTATACTTTTTTATTAGTATTGAAGAAACTAAGAAACTCGTTTTGGATTTGAATAATAAATATATCATCTTATGTGTTTATAATTTAATTAAGTTGAGTTTAGGCAGACACATAGCGAAATAATTAATATTAGAAAAGGCTCGTTAAGTTGGTATTTGAAATCTCTTTTAATTTGTACAATATTCTTAATTTATCTAAAGTTTAACAAGTAAACAAAATATCTTTAAGAAGTCAAAAGTTATATACTCTTGCAGATATTTTAAATATATTAAATCAATATTTTTATATGAGAATTTTTTAGACAATTCAAAATTTGAAAATATCATAACTAAGCCAAAACAGCACATAATTCAATTCGGAAAGCTTTCCTATGATAGTTTTTATTCGAATTTTAAATCTGTATATTGATTTTACAAATTAAAATTTTTAAAATTTTTATGAATTTTTGACAATTTTAACGATGTAACCCCTTAAAAAATTTAAAAAAATTAAAAAAAAAATTGATTTCCTTCAAACATAGCTAGATTGATTCGGCATTTGATGCTGATCAAGAATATATATGATTTATAGGGTCGGAAATGACTCCTTCGCTATGTTGCAAGGTTCTGAAAAAAATTATAATGCCCAAAAAGGGTATAAAAACTGCTTAAAAACGGAACTTGTACTTGTTTGAAATTATTGCTCCCCTTCTCCAGATGATATAATCTTTTGTGTCGCCATTATTGAGCTTAATTTAGCAACGAGTTCTTGACCGTTTCCGGTTATTGATTTAAGAATTAAATGTTTGCTCATAAAACACTTTTTCGAAATGGATTTAAAGTCCAAAATTTAAAACCACAATCGAGTATTAATAAATGTGACAATAAAACTGAACAATTGGGGTTATATATTTATAATATTCCTTATTTAATTTAGATTAAGCAGCCATTTCTGTGGCATCCCTGATAACACCATAAGAGATACTACAGATTAATTCTTTTTTCTTTTTATTATTTGTAAACAAATTAGCAAGTTAATTGACTAAAACAGGTGCCTCCAAATCTACATAAATTAATTCATTTAATATGGTATACAAATGCTCAGCTCTTGTCACCTATAAATATTCAAGTTTTAGTTGACATAATTAACGCAGCATCACCTAATTTAGATAACAAACTTGTTTACCTTAAAAAAACACCTGAAGAAGGGGCTTCCCCAGGGAAATTACATATATTTACATTCGACTTCTGCTGCTGGGAAATAAAGAAACTAATCCCTAGACAGCTACTGTTTGCTGTCGCCTGGACTTAATTTAAGATAAAAGATGTTAATATCGAGATCAAGATACGAGATGCTAATGCGTGACGTAGTTTTTTTTAATAAAAAACCACTGGTTAATATTCAAAACTCTTCGATTAATTGAATTCGCAAGATAGCTCTAACGAAGCGCAGCCAAATCGAAGGCTATAAAAGATCAGACTTGAGACTGGATCAAAAACATTAACAGCCGTCCATCGCTCGGAAAGGTTCGTCAGAGGTCTCTAATAAGTTTTAAGAGTCTTCATAATCTAAAGTTTAATTTAGAACCCCGTGTAGAACTCAAAAATTTCGATTCAAGCAACGAGTTTCGATAATTTCCGGTTTCGTTATCAGTGCACAATAAAACATTCAAAAAAGGGATTAAGTGTGCTAACTAATTAAAAACGAGAATCAATCTGACGAAAATGCAGTGCGAACGGAACATCTGTATATCTGTATACAGAAACAAGATCCCATATACCCCCGATTATAATTAGTATTCGAACAAGATTTAGTTCTAGTTCGCCTATATTTTGTGGCTTCTTACACGGCGCCACTAATGAGCCAAGACGAGTTCCCAAACCACTCCGCGTCGCCTCTATAGTATAGATCAGGCAATCAGTGCTGCGGTGTTTCGATTCGATTTCTGTATAATTCCGAATCACTGGACTTGGGATTAATGGTTCGGATTGGTCAGGGTGCGGGCGAGGCTGGCGGGTTTCATTAGAGAGCCTCACCTGCCTAATAGCTAGTAGTAGTAGTATATATAAGCTCCGTCCGGCGATCGAGCCCAAAACACTTGCGTTTAATCTGTGGGCGCGTAAGGTTAGTCGAGTGATGGGAATTACTGGACAGGTTGCATATAGTATTCCGATTAGAGAACTCATACGCAATCAGATGTAGTCATTAGAGAGCAGAGATCTCGGGCGTAGTTCCCCCGAGAAACCAGTTGGATCCGCCTTCTGTTAATCGTTGCTTTCCACACAGATCAGCATGAAGTTCTTTTTGGTTCTGCCGCTCCTGGTGGCTGCGGTCTCTGCCCGGTGGCTTCGGTGGAGGTGGCTTCGGCGGTGGCCTAGGCGGTGGCCTCGGCGGTGGCCTCGGCAACTTGGCCTCCAATGCAGCCAGCCGCTTCCAGAGTGCTGCCAACGGCATTGCCAGCGTTGTGCCCAAGGTGCCGCTGCTCAGCAATGTCCAGAGTTTCGGCGACTTCTTGGTGAGATCTATAAAGCAGCTCCCATACCGCTAGAAGCTTACTATAACCTTGCTATTCCATTGCAGTCTCAATCCGGCAAGTCCTACCTCAATGCCGCCGATCAGGCCCTGCACGAGGGTGCCTTCGCGGCCACCAAGAGCCTGGTGGATGCCGGAAACGCAGCCTATGCCGCTGGTACTTCCACCTTCAAGCAGGCGGTGAATGCCTTTGCCGATCTGACCCAGGGCGAGTTCCTCAGCCAGCTGACCGGTCTCAAGATTAACCGTGCCGCCAAGGCCCGTGCTGCCTCGAGCCGTGTGGATGTGCCCGTTCCCGATGGCCACGTTCCCGACTCCTTCGATTGGCGCGAGAAGGGAGGCGTCAGCCACGTGAGATTCCAGGGTACTTGCGGTTCCTGCTGGGCCCACGCCACAGTCGGTGCCATCGAGGGTCATGTCTTCCGCAAGACGGGCTCGCTGCCCGTCCTCTCCGAGCAGAATCTGGTGGACTGCGGCCCAGCCGAAGACTTTGCCCTGAACGGCTGCGATGGTGGCTTCCAGGAGGCCGCCTTTTGCTGGATCAACGAGAACCAGAAGGGCGTGTCGCAGCTGCCAACCTATCCGTACCTGAACAAGCAGGACACCTGCAGGTACGACGAGAGCAAGGCGGGTGCCCACATCAGTGGCTTCGGCACCATTCCGCCCAAGGACGAGGAGGAGCTGAAGAAGGTGGTGGCCACCCTGGGACCCGTTGCCTGCTCGGTGTACGGTATTGAGAGTCTGAAGAGCTATGACGGCGGCATCTACGACGACGCGGAGTGCAACAATTCCGAGGAGCCCAACCACGCCATTCTGGTCGTGGGCTACGGCTCGGACAACGGCAACGACTACTGGATCATCAAGAACTCCTGGGACGACACCTGGGGCGAGCAGGGCTACTTCCGCCTGCCGCGCGGCAAGAACTTCTGCCTTGTGGCCGACGAGTGCTCCTACCCTGTGGTTTAAGCTTTTGGGTTTTCTTAGGAATTGTCAAAAGTGAGGATGACTTTTTTAATAAAACGATTTAACAACGATAACAATTGATTTCTGATTTATGATTTTAACTAAAACTTTTGCTTTAACTTCCAAAGCTAAGTATTAGCCGCAGTTTGTATACCCTTTCATACAGGTGCTAAATTTTAAATGTATCATAACAAAGCCAAAAATTCATTAATTTTAAATCAGTTTTTCTCAGCTAGTTTTTGTTAAGTAAAAAAATATGCATATAGACTTTCCAGATTTAAAAAATTAAAATTATAATGAATTTTTGACAGTTTTGATGATAATAAGGAAGTCAAAATATGGGCACCTCGAGAATTTGAAAATGTTCAAACTTCTTAGTTAAAAATGCTTTAATTTAAATTCGGAAAGCTAGTTTTTAGTGTGTTATAAAATCTGCATTATAAATTTGAAATTTTAAAAATAAAAATTATTTTCGGATTTTTCACAATTTTAATGATGTTACCCCTTATAAAATTTTGAAAAAATTAAAAAAAATATTTTTCTTCCAAAGATGGCTAGAAAGACTAGGCTGTTGATGCTGATCAAGAATATATATGATTTATAGGGTCGGAAATGACTCCTTCACTGTTTTTTAAGCTTCCGACTGAAATAAGAGGGGCGCCAGCTAGCGCTGAATATAATTTCTAGTTTTCGCTAAAGCGCCCTCTGGGTTAGAAAGTACCAACCTGCCTAAGCAAGTGCTGCCCCATATGCAAGTCGATAACTGATATTTTTATATAATATCGATGTATTGATAGCTTGATACATTATCAACAACGAATTATCGACAACCACACTCTGGCCACACTCCTCGTACAACAAAAATAGTCAATAAAAATAAATTAAGTCAAATTGGCAAATTAAACTATATTAGGCGCGTCGCGACAGAGAAATCATCGTGGGGCGTTAAATGGTGATGCCGTGAGGAATGGCGGCAGTGCGTCCCCTGGAAGAAGGCCGCCGCGCAACATTGTTCCTGCAGGTGTGTCTGCGTCGAGCGCTCCGATTTCCGATCGGAAGCCCAGCCCACTTTTTGAAGGGGCGTTGTCACCAGCGTCGCGAATCTAAAGCCCCCATTCATATCATGTGTCTGTTGTTCACCTGTCCCCCTGTCCCCGCCCCTGCCCCTGGCCCAGTCGCCTGTCCAAGTGTGTGTGCTAATCGAGGGTGGCGTTCCCCTCCACCCGTTCCCTCCTTTCGTTCCATTGCAGAAATGTGCGCCCTAGTGCATGTGCATTGCGACTAATCCAAAGAGTCCCACGGGTCATAACGCATTTAACCACTAAACCAGCGGAAAGATAAATATCCCCGATCTGCCCCCCGTCCCCCCATTCCCCCATAATCATGGACGAGGACATTCTGAATGCCGTGGAATCCATGTTCGGCAAGGACGTCAAGATCGTGGACTGTGAGACGTCCACGTCATTGCAGCAGGAGGAGGTGCTGCTGGTCAACGGTGTGCCCGTCAAGCTTGACGGCCTGCCGGCGGACGATGCCAGTGCCATTAAGGCGGCCCTTCTAGAGGGGCAAATGCCCTCCGTGGAGCATCTGAACCAGCTGCTCTTTCGTGCCGGCCTCGCCCAGCAGCCCATCGAGGTGGAGACATCGCTGACTGTGAAGTCCTCGCTGACCACCACGGAGGAGGTGCTTGTGTCGCGCAATGGCCAGATCCTGGACGAACGGACGGTGGAGACGAAGGAGAACTTCAACCATCAGTCGCACCAGAAGGAAATCTGGCATCCGGTCAGGCAGCAGCAGCAGTCGGCCCTGGCCCGGGCCACTCCGGAGAATGCTTTGAAATACCGGTCCACTTCGAATTCCACGTTCACCTCGCAGGCCACACAGGACTCGGACGATCTTCGTCCCGCAGATCCACTGGGCCGCCAGCTGAACCAAACCTTCTCGAATGCTTCCCTCATGTCCAGCAGCTCGGCCATCACGGGGTCCGATCAGGTGATCGGCTCCGCCTCATCCACCACGATCGGGGACAAGAGCTCGAATATTAGTAGCTGCGACTCCGGCCACGATGGCCTCTTCCACAGCGTGTCAATGAGTGCACCGTGGTCGCATCCGCGTGACACCCTCACCGACTCGATTTACTGCGACATTCCCAGCTCCGCAGACGAGGCGGATGCGGTTTCTATACTGGTGAGTGTAGGGCTCCTCTACAGGTTCTACAGGTTTCCCCACTGAAGTCTTCCTCTTTCAGAACACACATTTGCAGATCACAGAGCCAGCCGATTGCCATCAGTCACCGCCAGTTTACGCCAAAGACATGCCCAAGAGCGGCAGCCTGGACTCGCTAGTCAGCCTGCTAATCGCTGGCAAGGACGAGGACGTGGCGTTTGCCCTATTCACCTGCTTCCGATTGTTTCTACCCGCACAGGATCTGCTCGCCAGACTCGTTGACAAGTGCCAAGAAAAGGAGGATGTCCTGATTCGCCTGCTCGAGCACTGGCACAGCATTTGCCCCGCTGACTTTAGTCAGGAGTTGCTGCTGCAGGAGCTGGAGAAGAAGAGGGGGCTAAAGGCCTTTGTGGACGATATACATCAATCTCAGGCACAAAGGGAGGCCAAGTCGCGTAACCAACTGCAGTATCTGCTGGCCAAGCAGTCGTCGGCCAGCTCCCTGGGCCGTCAGAGCAGTATTAAGTCACTGAAGCGATTCGCTGCCAACGTCTACAAGACGGACAATGTGGCCAACAGCTGTGGCAGTGCCTTCGAGTTGGCCCACCAACTGTATGCCGTAGAGTACGCCTATCTCTCGCAGATACGCCTGGAGGAGTTTGTGGAAATGCTGGGAAAGAACGAACTAAAGACATGCCTGGGCCAGACCAAGGCGGGCACCTTGGGCACGAGCCAGGTAACCATCGACAGCTATGTGCAGTGGTTCAATCAACTCAGCAGCTTGACTGCCACGGAGATACTGAAGGTGAGTTTGAAGTATGTAGAGAAATATCATTCTTACTATTGTCTTATCTTCTAGCTTGGCAAAAAGTCGCAGCGGGCACAAATGATTGATTTCTGGGTGGATACGGCCTTAGAGTGCTTCAACACGGGCAACTTCAACAGCTTAATGGCCATTCTGACGGCCCTAAACATGACAGCCATTGCTAGACTCAAGAAGACAGTGGGTTCATTTGGTTTCAACTGTTAAAAACTTTACTATATGATGCATTTCTAGTGGGGCAAGGTGCAGACGACCAAGTTCGAGGGGCTGGAACATCAAATGGATCCCAGCTCGAACTTCCTCAACTATCGCTCCACCATGAAGGCAGCTGTTTGGCGTTCGGAACGCGAGATGGCCAACAAAATCGAGCGTGCCATCATACCCTTCTTTTCTCTGTTCCTCAAGGACTTGCATGCCATCAACGAGAGCCATGAGACAAAGTGGGTCACCTCAACATTTATCCTTGAGGTTGGGTACTTATCAGCTATTTATTTTGCAGGCTCTCCAACGGCAAGCTGAACTTTGAGAAGTGCAGTCTTTTGGGCGGCCACTTGCGTAACTTTAGCCAGTGGCAGCATCTGGACTGTCCCTACGAGCAGGTGTCTAATGTGGTGTCCTACCTCCTGAAGGCCGAGGTGCTGTCAGAGGACCAGCTGATGAAGGCCTCCTACGAGTGCGAGCCACCGGAAAGCGGCGAGGAGAAGGATCACTACAAGACGCTGAAGGCAGCCAAGAAGTCTTCGAACGCATAAGCGCGCAATCATAACGACAATCCTCGGGATAGTGCAAACACAAAATAAAAATAACAATAATAAGCAATGCATTAGGCCTCGCACACACAGTTTCGTTGGCGTGTTCCATAATCCCCACAAACATCTTGCATGAAAACAATAACAATAATAACTCTCACACCGCCACCAGTTGTGTTTGTTGATTTTTCTGTACTTAAGCTTAGTGTATATTTTTTTGCAAACCGATTTATATATATACCTACGAACGACGGGCATTTAATTAGAAACACCAAAAATATATGCATACAATAATTACTAATTAGTAATCTTTTAAATGTTGTATTTTAGCCGATAAATACCCCGAAAAAAAATACAAAAATAAAACCTAAAGACTTTACCTACAGCCTGAGTATATATGTATATCCTCAGCGGATGGTGGCATACTTCTGGCAGTCCACCGTGGCGAACTTCCCGAAAAGCTCCAAGGGATAGTGTTTGCCCTCCACAGGGGCATGGATGCGTATCTGCCGCATGTGCGTGTCCCTGCCGTTTTGATGGTTGGAGATCACGGCAATCTGTAGCATAAAGGTGCGTATGGACTTGACATTGCCATCCTTAATGGGTATCTGCACCCAGCCAGTGGGTTCGGTGAGGTCCATCACCTGCAGCTCTTGCAAATCATTGAAATTGGTGCCAGAGCGTATGGAGATCCTGGAAGGCGTGTAGCTTTCGTCCAGCTTGTAGTCGGTGTAGATGTAGATCTGGCTGATGTTCGTCCGCTTGTGAAATTGGATGTTCACCAGATGCGGCAGCTGGCCGTCCGACTGCCAGTACGTGTCCATGATGTTGTCGCGCAGGCGCTCCACGCCAAAGCCTAGGAAACATGGATAAGAACTGCAATCTGGACCGGCTTTAGGAGCGGCTTACCCGGCTTGCAGGAGGAGAGACTCCAAACGGCCTGGGCGCCAACTTCCCGCACGAAGCCCAAACGCTCCTCTGCCAAGGGATCCTCTTCGGGGCTAGGTGCCGGGTTGGCCGATATGTCCTCATCCATCGAGGCAGCCATAGTAGGCATCGAAATGGTTTCGTTATTTAACAATTTATTTTGAGATTGAAATTTGTTTTTATTTTTGCAGTGTGACCGGTCTCGAATAGTTATGCAAATCCCGAAATAGATTAAAGGCTGGTCACACTGACTCCCGACTGAAAACATCGCACATGTGCGCCAGCCACAACAATTAACAAAATAATTAATTAAAATGGTTCGTAAACTCAAATTCCATGAGCAAAAGCTGCTCAAGAAGGTGGACTTCATCACCTGGAAGGTGGACAACAGCGGCAAGGAGAACAAGATCCTGCGGCGCTATCACATACAGAAACGAGAGGACTACACCAAGTGAGTATCACCTAAAAACAACAATTTTTGGCATAATTAAACATATTTTGAACTCCTATACAGATACAACAAGTTGGCCAGGGAAATTCGGGAGCTAGCTGAGAAGATAGCCAAGTTGGAGGCCTCGGACCCCTTCAAGGTGGAGGCCACCACCATGCTGCTTAATAAAATCCATGCCATGGGCGTCTCAAACGATCAACTGACTCTGGAAACGGCAGCCAAGATCTCGGCCAGTCACTTCTGCCGACGACGCCTGCCTGTGATAATGGTTAAGCGTAGGTTTTATTGTTTTTATTCAATTATCTGTATTGTAATACGAGGTTTCCCTATTCCAGTGCGTATGTCGGAGCATCTGAAGGGAGCCACAGACCTCATAGAACACGGCCATGTTCGCGTGGGTCCCGAAATGGTCAAGGATCCGGCTTTCCTGGTGTCCAGAAACCTCGAGGACTTTGTTACCTGGGTGGATGGCTCCAAGATCAAGGAGCATGTGATGCGCTACAATGATATGCGAGACGATTTCCAAATGTAATGAAGAACTTCTAGATTTAAGTAGTATTACCAATAAAACTTGATAGATTTTTTGTTAAATAATCATTGTTCAATAACTTTATTACATTTTATATAATAATGTTTTTAGATCTCATTAATATTCATTATTTGGGAGCTAGTTGAGCCAAGGGCACAACCTGCCCCGACACGCACATACATATACATATTACATAGATTTATTATTTAACCTGATCCCCCGCCAAACTGCCGCCCCCTCTGCTCGGAACCGTTCCGAGATGGCTTCGTAGTTTGTAGTTGGATTATGCTCTATATATTTTAGTTACGTTTCCCTCTCTATCCTCTCCTGCCTCACTTCGCTAGCTAGAAATACAATGCACGAGTTACCTTTGCAAGGGAAATAATATCGTTTTGTGTGCGAAAGCAGGTGTAAATCATAAGATACGAGCAGCTTGGGTTGATCGATCGCTTTATTTAAGAGTATATATGTATAAACAAAACAGGATGAGTGTGGGTTAAGTGCAGGCCAGGTGCATCGAACGGTTGAGCGGTCTAAAGAGCGATCTCGAACAGAGTTTAAAGTAAGGTCGATGGCAGTTACAATTCAATTCCAGCCAGCCGGCCAGCCCTCAGTTCGAGAAGCGAAATGCCATCGAAATCGGATGCTAATTTGCAATGCAAATTGCGAAAATTTTAGAGTCTGCATGCGGCAGCAGGCTGACTTAACCAGGAGCTCCGTTTTTAGCAGTCAAAAGTCTTTTTCGTTTTGTATTGAGATATAGAGATATCTTGCTTTAAATATTAGTTGTATTATTATTTTCCTTTTTAAATACGCATTAAAAAGTAAATGTATTAATTAGTGTTAAAATAAATAGCTAGTTGGCATTAAAATTAGTGTCGACTTTGGCTGCGGCCCGGCCCGTTTACACGATTGATTTTCCATAATATTATTATTCCGCCAAGAATCAATTCACATGAATTATAACAATATATATGTATAAAACAAATTAATAAAAAAAGGTGATTTCTTTCTACATTTGTTCTTCGATCCCCCCGCGGAAAAACTCGATGACATATTCTGGCTTTTGGCTTTTGCTCTCCTACTTCTCCTTATCTCATGCTCGAACAATAAATTCTCATAGGCTGGATTATATGCATTTATATTCCAAATAAATATTGAATCGCATTGTATTAATCACTACAATATTCCGTATTCCGTATTCCATAAATTCTTGTTCCGATTCTTTTTCCTCAAAAACAAACATGTGCAAATAGTAATTAGCCATAAGTATGTACTTAATACCCCGGTGAACACCAATGCCCCGCGATCTACACCACAAGTTTCGTTTATGCTTGTGTTATGCTGCCGTGGAGTGATGCCTTAATGCGGAAAACGTGTGTAGAATAGTGTAGTTGCTGTGGATCCCGGCCAAAAACAGCGCCAAGCGCCCGTTGTTGGCTCCGCCGTGAACAAACAGTACATCCATGCTCCTTGCTCCTCGTTACCCTCTATACTCGTTGCTTAGATGACAAGCGCCATGTCCTTTTTGCTTGGCAAAGCCACTCGCTTGCCCTGCCACAGCGAGTTGTGTATTGTGAAGGCGTCGATGGTCACCGTCAGATGCTTCGTGTGCACTTGCGAGAAGCACTTGCCACCTGAGTTGTATCTGCATCGAATACGTTAAAAGTTAGCAAGTTTAGGGTATGAAAAAACCATTGTTTACTCACTTAAAGAACTTGTCGAACATCACTTCGTCGACTTGACTAGGCCCAGTGCCGTACAACTTGGTCACCTGGTCCGTCTCGGGCACGTAGCTGTAGAGGGCGCGGAACTGGCAGCCCGCATCGCGGAAGAGTACCAGGAAATGCTTCGCCTCCGAGCGGGCAATCTTCTCCAGCACTTTCTGTTTGGCCTCGCGGTTCACGACGCCGGGAAAGACGCAGTATTCGACGGCATTCAGAATGATGCCGCGATTCGATTTGGCCGCTGGTTGTTTGTAGAGTTTCGGACCTGTCAGAAGCATATACCAAGTTAAAATAAAGAAGGAATAAAATGATTTTGGTGGATATATTCTACTTCTTTGTTGGTGGCAAATGGCAAGCTTCTAGTTTAAACTCTTCTAAGGCAGGCTACGTGCTAAGGCTTAACTTTGAGCGAATCTAAGGGATTCACTTGGGTTACATTTTTAGATAAATATAAAATAAATAATAGGATTAACTGCTCAATGAAATAATAAACTGCCTTTACTCTTTTCTAAGCGTAAAAGTAGTTGTTAAACTTAAAAGTAATAAATAATCAAAAAGTTTATACAAAACAAACTCAAGTGCTTGCAGATTTTCTTAATTTTTTTTTAGTATTTCAACGTGAAGCGGTTAATTGGGCCAATCTGGTTCTTAGAAAGCTTTTCTTTGGGTGCTTTAAATCACTAGAAACACACTTCGAATGTCGGGTTAACGTTTGACCATCGAAAGTCGTGGATTTGACGGCGCTATATAGTATAGTTGGGAACGTAAGAAGTGGACGAACGAACGAACGAACCAAGTATCGGATTCTACAGACTGTCGGGAGACCTCTAGAACTCGTATATCATCTATGTAGAACTCAAATATGTATGGCATGTTGTTGAGTAAATAAATAAATGCAATCTGCACAACAGATGCCAATTCTTGTGAATGAATAATAATAACCGAATGGAAATGAAATGATAAATGTTGAAAATCATAAGGCGGCGTTCCAACTGGGAGAACAAATGCAGATGCAGGTGGATGATGATCGGTGGAGAGGATGAACTATATAACTGAGGATTGATTTGAAGTATGGATTGATTGATTGATTGGTTGAATGTTTTTGAAGACGTGTGTGGCAGAGAGAGAGAGGAGATACAAACCCGAATATTCCATGTTCAAATTCGGAGTTAATGAGAAATCGCTGGATCCATCATCAAATCCGCGACGTTTCGATATCAAACCTGGCGGCAAAGAGCCCGGTCCCGAGGGTGATGGCATATGCCTACCTGAAGCGCCCATTCCCATTCCAGGCGACGGAGCACGCCGCGGCGGTGTGGCGCGTCCCAGTCCCGAATCTGTGTCTAACCGGCAAGCAACAGACAGAGAGAGAGAGCGGGTGGTCGTCGTGGTCAGTCATTCAATCAGCGGCGGGCGATGATGAGGAGCACATGCACAAAACAGATCGGATCAGAGCGAGCGAGATCATCACCCCAGGTTCCATGCAGGCCGGTCGATGGATGCGTTGTTAGTCACGTGGATGGATGGCGATGAGTTCGTTTTATTCGGTTAATAATATCGGTTTTTATTCATGTTATTTTTTATATTTTGTTGATTGGTTAATTTCAAGAATCGTTTTTTAGACAGGGTTCAGAGTTGAGTTGAGTTGAAAGAAAGAGAAATAAAAGAAGAGAATGTGTGCACAAAATTTAGTTAAGCAATTTCGTAGATCTCTTAAAGCTAAAGCTGATCATGATCTGGTTTTAAATCGAACAAATGTACAGTGCACGTGAGTGAGAGTGAGTGTGTCTGTGCCAGAGTGTATCGTCGTCGGGATCGGAACCGGAACCGGAACCCCCAAAACCATATCCCTTATATTTCGCTGAGACAAAACACAAAAAGCTTTGAGAGGGAACCAAGACCAACACCACCACCATAACCACCACCATTGTCGCATCATCATCATCATCATTGAAAGCAATTGGGAAGCCGAATCAGCGCAGTGAAGGGTTACAGATCAGAAAATCATATAGCAAATTATAGTATTCATCAAAGATATGTACAACAAATCAAAGATAAGGACGAAAAATAGAAAAGAATACAAGTACTTGACACCATCAAAGATACCGAAACCAAAACTAAAGGATACAGGTTACAGGTTACAACCCGAAAACCAACAGAAAGACGTAGTAGCAGTAGATACTTAATGGGATACAGTAGAGAGAGTAAAAGGTAGTAAACAGGCAGGCAGCTTAGCTTGTTGTGGTTGTGGAAACGCTTCTTACCGCACAAATTCATTAGCGAATTGGACTTTCGGCCCCGGAAATTAAGCGTGCTGCCCTTCGCAACGGAGATCCGCGACAGAGTGCGGCCCCTTTCAACGCCGGCTGGCTCTGAAATCAGGTCAAGTCGGGTCGGGGTCACGCGGGACGCGACCACGGAGCCCGGAGTGTGTGTGCATCAGTATACAGGTGGAACAACAAAAAAAAACTAGATATTCTTTCGCAATTCAATTAACACAAATGTATGGATGGGTTGGCACACAAAATGAGGCTTACAATGGATGTCGTAAATCAAACTTATTGCCCCGCAACCTCAAAAACCAAAAGGAAAACTGAACTTATATATCCTGGGAACCTCAACCGCGTCCTCTAACCATTTCTCAGCTCTCAGCTGAGGTGCTTTTTCTGGCGGTGCTTGTTTTTTTTGGGTTAGTTCTAGTTTGCAGTTTAGCTTATTATAATTATTATTATTTTGTTGTTTTTAGCGTGACTTTCCTTAGCAATAAATCAGTTAATAAAATTGGTTATTAGTCCAAGAACAAACCATAAAAATTAGAAAAATTAAAAGAAAAAATCTAAAGCGTGTTTGAATGCGAATTTTGTGGGAAACTAAAAAACTAGGGATGTATTTTGAGAGAAATAAGATCGATCTTGATACCATATTAAAAATATTTAAATTTGAAATATTGAAAGAATTATAATTAACCAGTATTTAAACGGTATTAATCCAACATATTTGGCAAAAAATATAATATATATTCCGCATATAACAAAATATTATAAACATCGATCGATATTTCCTCTAATCCCCAGTAAAAAACCAAAAAAAGAACTTGTTAGACGACTGTGTGTTACCCATCACCAACCTCTGGAAGTTTTGTACGATCCCCGTCGTCCAATCGGAGTTGAACTTGTACTGGGATAATCATCGGGTGACTCTGTGTGAACGAGATTAGTGGTTACAATCTTATCAAATATCCATTTAACCAAATACGTTATTACTATATAGAAGAGCTTACAATTTAGTTCAAGTGCAGTTCAACTCGTTAACCAAAAACCGTATCAACTTAGGCGCTAACTAAACATGCTAAACCTCAACTTAAATACTAACTAAAAAATAACTAAAAACTACTACAGATGAAATATATATAGACAAGGCATGAATGAGGGTAAAATCAAAGCCAAATATTACCTTTTACAGTGAGGGAGTCTTGCGAGCCCCTGTAGTAATCTCGTTTCATTGAATTTGAGCTTAGCTGACCGTAGCCTGTAGGTACAGTTCAAATTCAAAACGAAAACAAAACGATAAAGTCAGCAAAATAGCAATAAAATACGAGGGATTACAAAAATCAATGGCTAAATAAAAACAGGTCACGTAAATAATAGGGAAAAACATGAGAAAATTAACATAAAAACAGTGTGATTTCAAATTAAAAACCAAACGAAAGTTCACAGAACTCTCAGATACAAAGATTCCTCTCGAACATATCGTAGTAAAGCTCAAGCTCACCAGTTAGATTCGAGCTGGAGCCTTTCTTGCCCCGACTAGAGATGCTCGAAGCCTCGCTGATATCCACGCTGGCATCGTCCACATGGATGGTCTTGGGCCTGGGGCGCGTGTTGCGCTGCTGTCTCAGCCGCGGTGTCGTTGAGGTGGATGACTGGGGTTGCAGTTTAACATGCAGATCGGGCCGATCCAGGGTTTTACCCTACAAAAAAATAACATACGATATAAGGTACCCGATGGATAGTGTTCCAACTGTAGTATTAACCTCTCGCTCGGCCTCTTCGATGGCTTTCTTGAGTCTGTGCTGCTCCAAAATGGCCGCACGTCGCGCCATTTGCTCCTCCTTCTTGCGCGCTCGCTCCTCCTCCTTCTCGCGCTCCTTTTCCCGCTTCTGCGAAGACTCGATCTCCTTGCGCGCCTTGGCCTCCTCCTGCTGCTGTCGTCGCTGCAAGGACAGCAGCATAATCTTCTCCTTGCGCCGCTCCATCTCATCCACAGAGTCCTGGTAGGGCAAGGAAAGAGTATTGTTAGTTCATGGGTTCTACACACACTACTCTTGAGGATATGTACTCCGAAAAGCGTTAGCCACTTCATATTTTCGGTGGTAATAAAAATATAGTAATAGATTTTAAAGCACTACAAATCTTTTTACAAAATCTCAAATTTTCGGTTATGTTCTTTGAAATAAATTTAACAATTTCAAAGCGATTGCTTTGATGTATTAAGGTAGCCTTACCGGATCCAAGTTGGCGCTGTCCGCTCCTATGACCAGCGCCTTATTCCTGGCCGCCTCCGCATTGTTGCTGCTCTGCTGGAGCCGCGTGGGCGACATCGGCTGCTGGGGCAGTGGGGCCGGCTGATTGGTCAGATCCTCCAGATACCGACGCTCGTGGCCCGTGGGTGACACTGCTCCGCCTGAGACGGCGGCCAGTTGCCGCAGTTGGATGGGCGGCTCGTCGGTGTACTTGTTGTAGGTGGCATTGCCGGGGGATTTGGCACTGTTGGAGTGGCTGTTCAGGCCATGGATGCTGTGCCTGGTTGTTGCCGCCGGCTTGCCGCTGCTCTCATCCTCGCCACCGAACCCAATGCTGTTGTTGTTGTTATTGTTGTTGTGCAGCTGACTGAGGGACTCGCGCTTGAGGGTAGCCTGATGATCCACACTATCCCTGCTGCCCGGCAGCGCCTCCTTCTTGGGCGATCGCTTGGCCCGCAGCGGTGGCTTGGGTCGCTTGGGCTGTTCGTCGTCGAAGGAGATGTAGAAGCCCTTCTCGGGCGGCTCTCGATCGTCGCCACTGGAACCGGCCGCCGCCGCTGCTGCTGCTGCCGCGGCCAAGGCCCGCGGATCCTGGAAGCTGTTGGCCTGAATGGAGGGACGGGAGGGCGAGGGTATGCGGTAGGTGAGGTTGCCACTGGTGATGTTCAGCTTGTTGGAGATCATCTCCCCGCTGTCGTAGTCCTCCGAGCTGCTGCCTCGTCCGCTGTGACCCTGCAACCGCTGCTGCTGCTGCTGCTGCTGCTGGTTCTGCAGTTGCAGCTGGTGCTGCTGCTGCGACTGGTGGACAAAGTCGGAGATGCGCGTCGACTGCATGGACTCGATAATGTTGCGCTCCAGCTCATCCACATCCTCCTCGTCGCCGATAAAGCAGATGCTCTGCGGCGCCATCATGTCCTCGTGCTGCATCGGCATCCCCATGGGCATTCCCATGGGTTGGGGGGCCTTGGGCGAACGATTGTCGCGCAGATTGGTCAGCGACTGCTGGCGCTGAACGCCATTGGAGCCACCCACCTGCCGCTGGCCGTGCTGGGGTGAGGCCTGGACCTGGAAGAGATGCTGAAGCTCGCCGCCGCCGCCGCCGCTACCACCGCCTCCGCCGTTTTGATGGAGAACAAAGCTGCCCGGACTGGGTGCTCCCACACTCGACGGCGGCCTGTTCATCCAGGTCTGCTTCTGCTTCTGCTGCTGCGTCTGCCAGGCATTCACGTCGACCAGCGGCTGCTGGATCTGCTGCTGCTGCTGCTGCTCGTAGGCGGCCGCTGCTGCCGAGTGCGCCCAAGTCCGACGCTGCTGGGGATGACCCTGCTGCTGCTGCTGGGGCGAGGACTCGTGCAGGTAAAAGTGGTTGGTGGGCTGGCCGTAATCATCGTACACCACGCTGCTCCTGAACTGGGGCGGAGCTCCGCCATACGGCGAGTGGTTGCTGTGGTTGTAGCCCGCCCCATTGTCGCTGTAGATGCTCTGCGGCTGCTGCGGTTGCTGCTGCGGCATGTAGTGGGCGGGCTGCGGCGGCGACATGTACTGGCCGTGCTCGTTGACGTACTGCATTGGCTGGGGCATGGCCATGGGCTGCTGCTGCTGCTGTTGCTGTTGGTGCTGATGCTGCAACTGCTGCTGGTAGGGATCGCGACTGGGGGGACGGGAGCTGTACGCACTCACGGGGGCGTTGTAGGCCTGCGGAAGATGCGGCGATGAGCCAAAGCTTTGCTGCATGGTTCTCGACGGCTGGTAGTGGTGGTCAGTGGCCAGGTGCTGCTGCGAACCATAGGTTTGCTGCTGTGGATGCGATTAGTGCGGATAACAACAGGTGGGCGAGAGTTGCAGGTCATGGCGGGTTGCGGGTTGCAGGTTGCGGGTAGCAAAACGAGATCAATAAAACAATTTGTTAGTTGACAACGAGTTTGGGGTATATGCGTCTTGAGTCCTTCTCTGATTTGGTAACAAATAATGCGAGTTTTTGGTCAGCTATAAATTGGTTGCTTTAAGAGGAGGTTGAACTTAGGGATAAGCTTATTTTATAATGTATTTTTTAAGAATTTAATCAAGATAAACAAAGTATCTAATAAAAAAACAGGACTCATTAAGCTCCCCTTAAAGCAATGCCAATAAAGCAACCAAGAAACTCGGACAAAACAAAAACATAAAGCATATTCCAGGTCCTTCGTTAATTAGCGAGGCTGCTGCTGCTGCCGCTGCGATGAGTTTGAGTCGGGGAATGTGGTTGGTGATGGCGGTTACCTGGTTCAGCATGTTGGCTATCTGCTGGGCCTGCATCAGCTGCTGGGCCTGCAAGTGCTGCGCCTGCATCTGACTCTGCTGGGTGGCCAGGCGGTGGATATCCTGCTGGATATCCTGCAGGTTCATGTTCATGATGGCGATGCTTTGCTGCGCGTTCCATGGTTTTAATCGCATTAATTGTTCAGTGGGTTAATGGGTGTGTTTGTTGCGTGTGAGTATGTTTGTGTGAATGTTGAAGCAGGCACAGACACAAATGGGGGGCAGAAGAGAGGAGACACAGGCGTTAGACATTAATTCTCTGGCACTCGGAGAATGATTAGTGTGAGGGGGAAACATCATAGGTCATAGGTATGTATAAGAAACCACACCCACCTGGTACTTGTCCAAGTCCACAGGATCCATGTCAGGCGTGCGCTTAGACTCGTTGCTCATGGTCTCCCACTTCATGACATCCGGACATGACTCCAGATCCTCCTGGAAATATATATCTATTAATATCTGCTCAGTAAATAACTCTTCACAGTCAAGGCTCACCTTCTCCTGGTGCCGCAGCAGCGCCATCTCAATCTTGCGCTTATCCTGCTCAATGCGCCGTCGCTTCTCCTCCAGCTTCATCCGAATGGTGGACAGCTTGCTGGCATTCTCCAGCGATCGCATATCCTCATCGCCCACATCCAACTGCCAGGCGGCGGGACTCGCCGGCATGCTGCTGGTCGATGACTTGCGCACGGGCGTGCTCTCCGGATCGTAGCCGCTGGTGGAGCGGGCATCGTTGTAGGGATCCGCCATCACGCCGCCGCCGCTGTTGTTGTGGTAGTCTTTGTCGATGGAATGTTGCTTGTGCCGGGCCATCGGCAACGGGCTGCCCGCATTCGAAAGATTGTGCGACGACACCGTGGGCACATTGTCGACGCTGACGAGTAGGAAAGAAATATTTACACTTAATCTCTTTTTGTGGGTTCTATTCCCACTCACCTGGCTTGCCGCCGCATCGAATACTTTTCCGTCTCGCGATCCTGCTTCTCAGAGCCCGAATCCGTATCATAGCCCAGCTGCAAGGTGCCTCGAGCATCGGCAATCGAAGAGCGAACGGCCACAGCGGGTTCCACTGTTAAATTTAAAAAAAATACATTAAATATCATTCGCTAAGGCCTCCTCTAGTGGGACTTTTCGATACCCACCTACGCTGGTGTTGGACAACTTGCGCTCCCTCACATCCCGCTCGCGTTCGTATCTGCCCAGCGTGTTCAGCTGATCCTGAGAGCCGCCAAAGTTCTCAATGGTTAGCTGAGAGTCCTCGCTGGAGGAATTCCTTCGCGAGCGACGTCCTGAAAAGGTCAGAGAGAGGTCTCAATCAAGGTGTTACATGGATAACTTGTTAATCAACGCCAAATGGGTTTAAGGACAGAGTATTTGTAGGGCACGAAGTAAGCCGAAATGAACCATAAACGAAACTAAATTGCATTCAAATCAACACAACACGCACAGAAATGGAGCACTACTACGTGTGGGCTACAACGATTCTGGGTCAACAGTGGGTCACTATTGGTGGCTCATACCTGCAAAGCTTGGCCGTCGGCTCTGTTCCCAGTTACTTGGTCGACCCGCAGCGACAAAATCGCCTGAGAGGAGCACGAAAACAAAAGAAAAGTACAAAAAAATAAATGAAAATACAAGTAAAATTAAGGAAATTATAAGTTAAGCCAAGGCAATGACTTGTATGTGGGGAGGCACAAACGTAAGCTTAAAGGATAGGACATATAGGATAGAATAGGAGTATCCTTTCTTTCTGGTAATTAGAAAGCTCCTTTCACATACAAGTAATTGTCTTAGAAAATAAAAAAGCTGCTAGCAAACCTCTCTCATCCGCCTTCGACTCAACATTGGTCTTTTCTTTAGCCTGACGCAAGCGAGCCGGAACCAGGGGCTCCTGCTGCTGCTGCTGCTGCTGGAGCTGGAGCTGTGACTGCTGGTGGTGATACTGCGGCTGCTGCTGCTGTGCCTGCTGATGGAGCTGCTGCTGCTGCTGCGAGTGCATGGAGGCGAGGGTGGTGATGCCACGCGACTTGTGAACGACGAAGGCTGAAGAGGAGCGGTAGCAGGCAGCGGCGCGGCAGTTGCATGACGGTTGTGGTGGTTTGTGGTTGTTAAGCATGTGGTGTGGGTCGGGGAAGTGGATTCAGAAAAGAAAAAATTACACAAATTTAATTAAAAACCAATAAACATGTAGAGTATGTGTCTCTGTGTGCTAGGCAAAGGCAAACCGAAACACACATTTAATTAACTAAATTAGGAATAATAAATAAATATAAAAAATAAGTTACCTTCGGCCTGATTACTCGAACCATCGAAAGTCGCCTGGTATTCGTTGGGCGGCGTGGATCTGCGGTTCATGCCGCCGCCAAATGAATTCGAGTGCGGAACTAAATCATAAACGAAAAGTTAACACAAGAAAAGAAAGAGAAATGAATAAATAATAAACAATTTGTTCAGCTTGCAAGGTAGATGAACTTTAAAATATATATTTTTTCGGTTGCATCGGAAGCATCGAGCAAAAGCAAACACACAACACAAATCGAAAGCAGAAACATTCCGTGTAAGTAGTCCCCATGAACTCGGTAATTATCCCTCGGGGAGGTCCCTTTATAGAGAGTTACTTTCACTCTTTCAAAGGCATGGGTTCGGGCATATAGTCGCTTAAAGACTTCGTTCAGTTAAGGTGCTTGGAACCAAAGATGACAAAATGCAGTTCGATTGCATAATGAAGTGGGTGCTCTTGTGACAAAGACATTACCAGGCTTCTGTGCAGACTTAAAACATATGGTTTTACTTGCTACTTGGGCTATGTTTAATGGTTGTTATTATCAGACAGCTGTGATCACCAATCCATCATCCATCCCTTGGCATATAAACATGAAGCAAACGAACAAACGAACGAACGAACAAACAAACTGAACGTGTGAGCGCTGAAGAACAAGCAAACAAACAAACATTAAACAAATGGAAATATGGAAACAACAACACATTCATGAACAAACGAAGGAGTAAAAATCGAGAGTTCTATTTTGGAGGGGGAGAAACACGGATAGAAAATTTGAAGAAAAAACCTTGAAACGGCGGCCGATTCGAGGGCGAACCAACGGGCGGCTGGTCGAGATCGCTGCGCAGATCGGGAATGGGCGTAACGGGCTGTACGGTGAGGCCCCGTCGATGGCAGATCCCGTGCTCATTGGCGCCCAAACTGCGCCGGGCGATGACATCTGGAGCGGATCACACACAGGTTGCGTTTTGGTTTAAAGTGGTTTTGTGTTGGATGTTTGGTGTCAGTGTGTGTGGTTAGGTTAGGAGCCGAAATTTCAATACGATTGCGGTTACAAGTGGGCAAGAGGAAGCGTTTTGCACAAGAAACAAAGAAAGAGATCAGTACAGGAATTGATTTAATTCGAATTGGATTTGTATCTAAGAATATGTGGAGACTACTACGTTCGGTGTGGGATCAGGTGAAGATGAGAGCTTTACATATATGGATTCCATGTCAATTTCTTTGGTGGATTCTGTGGTTTCTTCTCCCAAAAAAGGAAAACAAACCGCAGTCAAATACAACAAAACATAAATAAGGAATTTGCTAGATTTCTGCTGTGGTGGTTTCTCTCGCCTCCTAAATGGTGCTTTGCGGTTCTGCTTAAACTGAGAATTCTTTGCGGGCTAATTTACAGATTCTACGAGCTGTGAAGCATTCTAAATTCCTAGGTAACCGGTAAGCTTTCTGTGACTAATTGATGTGATGAGATTACCCTTTAAATTGAGTCATTTCTTCGTTGTTTTCCTACCCTTTAAGGTGACTAATAATCCCCTTTCTTTCCTCTGTGTGTTGACCAATTGTTTTTCTATTCCCAAATTAGGAGTAAAAACTTAAAGCAAATCATACGTGAAACCATGACGAAAACAAATTGCAAACAAGGATACACTTTGGACAACAATGCATGCCCCGGGGACTGAGATATTTCAAAACACAGACAGGCAGGCCAATCGTTTCTCGCGGGGGGAATAGATCGATCGGGGTCTTTGGGGAGGATAGATGCGATGCGGTGCAGCGTTTGGGGGAATGTTTAGACGATATAGAAAGGCCTACACTTACCCTGACCATCCATCCCAGGGTAGCAGACACACTTGGCCGGGTGTATCTCGAAGAGGTTAAACAGATCCGTGAGCAACAGGACCAGATTCAGCTTCATGGAGCTGCAAGAACAAACTTATTAGATATTTACTCCTACATAGCAGGTCAGTAGGTCAGCAGGTACCCTCGCATGTAGGTCACATCCTCGGGCGTCATATGGAAGACGCCATATGGCAGATGCTTTTGGGAGAAATTCGCCACCAGCAGTATGTTGTGTATGGAATCCTCAACGGCGGGCAGATAGTTGATCCTAACACTCGTCCAGGGCACCACTTTGGGGCAATAGTACGAGATGAGCAGGGCCAAGCAGATGCCGTCGCACAGATCCTGGAAGTCCCTGACTGGCGGTATATCCGGTGTCTGCAAGCGGGAGCCCTAAAAACACGAATCCCCATTTAGTTAATAAACTGGCCTAAAAGCCGGGAGTTATCTCTCACATTTTCATCGGGCATTCCCGTCTCCACCTCCATGATGATGCGTTTCTTCAGAGCCGCACAGGCATGCGATATCCAGCCCAGCAGAGCTTGCTCATAGGACTGGCCGGGAGGCGCCTGATAATTGCTGCCAGATATTCTGAAAGGAAACATTATAGTTCAGGCTTTGTATTAAAGGTAATGCTGCTTTCACACCTTCGAATGGCCGACATGACGCGGTCACCCGATGATATTTCCTTCGCATACAAGACCATCAGCGATTCTATCACAGACATGTGGGCGTTCTGGAAGCGATTAACAGAGGTCATAAATTATGGGGGGAACTCATCAAAATCTGTGTTCTACTCACAATTCGCAGCGGATTCGTTTGAATCAATACCGTTTCGGTAATGGGCATGTCCGAGGTTTCGGCAACGGGTACTCCCTTGCGCGCTAGCGTCTGTAATATTGACCAGTGGTTCATGCTTTGGTAGTTGGGATCTGAGTACAGGTTGGACAGCGTCTGGCAGTAGAGCGTGGCATTGCCCAGCTCCACAATGATCTGCGGCTTGAGGCGCTCCTGGTTCTCATGGTCGCGATAGAAGGGCTCCTTCAAGTTGTCCGGCACGCGATTGTTGAACGCCTTCGAGAGCAGCCACTTGACGGAAGCACGTTGACGAGCCTGCAATGGTTTTGAATGGGATTAAAACGGTGAGGTGACTAATGTGCAAACAGGTGGCCCTCCCAGAGAAGCTCAAGGTTAAGTTGAGCCTGCGAAACTGCATCCTCCGCTCAGTGTTTCTTTTTTTTCCTTGGCAATTAACTAGCGCTCGGCCAAGTGCCTTTCGTATCTGTATCTGTGTCCCCTTGCCCCGCATCTGTTGCATCTGTAGCTGTAGCTGTATCTGTATCTGTATCTGTGCCCGGAGTGAAGCCATGCGTACAATCTTCAATATGAGTTCGATAAACTCGCTCGTGTTTGGCTTGGCGTGCGCCGCCAGCCGCCTGCCATTGTTTGCCCCATCTCTTTTAATTTTTTGTTGTATTTTTTTGTATTTTTTGGGAAGCAAAGGGAGTGGTGGTGGTGGTGGTGTGGAGCGAAGTGAAGGGGTTGCCTGCTCGGCTGGACGATGGTCACTCAGCATGAAAGACTCCACTCGCGGCCGGCTCTTTCCTGCTCCGTTTTTAGAATCATCTCGAGTGCTGCTGTGCCTTGTGTTTCGCCAGCCAACCCATTTCTTGCTGCACTCATAATCACAATTCCTACGGAGCCATGGCCATGGCAGCCAGAAGACTCTATTTAGGAATGGCCTCTTCTGGCTCTAATTGAAACTATGGGGGAAAAGCAATCAAAAATGAGTCTCAAGAGGGAAACTGTCGCGGAACCAGACGCGGAAATCGTTTCCAAACCGAAATATTTGCTCCAATTTCTATTATCTCACCTCGAAAATAAATATAAAACCTGGTTCACTGATAGCCGAAGGTGTAAATAGATATAAGTTTGATTTTTCGGACTGCGGTACCTCTATTTCAGTACCCAGGCAAAGTTCGAGGGATTATATTAACGAAGAAAGTAAACATGGAACAGCCCATGTAGAGATTATTTTCTAGGCAAGATAACAGAGGAACTAAGAGACACAGAGAGAGAGAGTGGGAATCCATCAATTCTTCTCCCTTCTCGACGCCTCTTTTTTGGACGTATTTGTTGCAACACCTCTGTTGTATCTTGTATCTTTATTATTTGCTTTCATTCCATAAGCTTCCAAACGGGTTTCTCCACAAAAAGATCGTTGCATGAAGTCATCAATAACTGTGTCAGCCGAGAACCAAATCGAACTTGTTCAATTCCAATTCTTTTGTTTCTTTTTTTTTGGCTTAAAAGCTTATTACAAAATGCCATTCCAGATTCAGGCGGGTTAACTGCACACCGGCAGAAGGGGATTCAACATTGGCGTAGGTCGTAGACCGTCGTCCAACTATGCTCGTGCTCTGGTCAACAGGTGGAGGGAAAACCTGTTTGCCAGTTGAGCAGCGCTTTCCACCCAAAAGCCAGCCAGAAAAACTGTCCGCCACATAATTTGAATGGCGGAATGGAAAATCTTTCTGGCTGCACTTTGCTGCTGCTGATGCTGGAGATGCTGGGGGAAACCCTAAGCAAAGCAAAACCAAATGTCTGAAACTCAAATTTCAAAAGAGCGTGTAAACAATTCCAAGAAAAAACAATAAATGAGTGCTGGTTTGGGACGCCCACTATGAATGGAACTAGAGATGGATAAATGGATTGAATGGATGGCATATTTTAATTCCAGCATGTGCAGAGAGAGAAAATCAAGTGATCTTACTTGTGGCGAGTCAAGGCATTAATCAAGATTTCTTTCCGCTGACAAAGTGATGAAACGTGATGAAAAGCTAATATGTATAGATTTCTGCCTAATTTTGTAAGCATTTTGGTGCTTTAATTTGTAAGAACAGCTGTTGTGTTTGGGAGAACTAAAAATACTGAAAGTAACCCCAAACTAAGCCCAATTTAACTTGCATAAAAACTTCCAAAGGGTAGGACAAAGAAGTTTTCCAATTGCTTTTCTCCAACCTAATTTCATTTAAAATATAATTTTCATTAACTGCAGAACCCCTTTAACATTTTCTTTTTATTTTCGCAACATTTTGCTCTCTGTATTGCCCGCATATGTTTGCCATAAAGTCTCTCAGTTGCTTGGCGTTCTTTTTTAAAATGTCACAAATGGAAATTGAAATTTGCGCGGCTTTATGATTTCATTATCTTGCCCGACTGGCGGCGTTTGTTTTTTGTGTTTTGGTGGCATTCCATTCCACGATAGCCGAGGCTAAATATACCAGAGTAAAATCGGTGGAAAGCAGCAAAGAGAGCGCACCGCTTGAGTCAGCAACTTTGGGTGTTTGAATGGGTTTCTGTTGGGGTTTGCTGGCTCTTGTTTGTGCTTGCCAGCGATCAAGAACAGTCAGGCTTAGCTCCCAGTTACAGCTCCAACTTTCTAGGGAGTTGTCTCGGGGGGAGGGAAAAAGTCAGCTCTGTGCACGCAAGGCGGCAGCCCCAAACCCCAAGCAGAGTGTCAGAGCGCTGGCGTTTCTCCCTTTTCGTTCGACTTTCGCATGCGTAAGCCGTTTTTTTTTTCTTCTTTATTTTTATTTAGCGATTAGGTCATGCAACAGCAGCTGCCGCGGAGAGCGAGAAAAACGATAACAAATGCTCGGCGCTTAATCGAAGGGAGGGGGGCCCCAGAGCGTTTTCCATTTTCCGGCTTTGGCTTTCTGCCGCTGCAGTTTTTTATGAATGGAAGTTGCAGGCGCTATTTGCTTCCACCGCTCCCCCCCCCCCCGCCCCTCTGCTGGCCAACTAGCCGGTTGGTTGCTGCTCGGCGCTGTTGTTTGCATTGGCCATCGAAACCAGTCGAAAGGTAAGTAGGTGTCGGTCGCATACTAAGCGCTAAGAGCTAAGCCCAACTGAACTCAACTGAGCTGAGCGCTAAGCGTCAAGTGGCTGTACAGTGGGGACTCGCTTCAGATGATCATTGGAGTTGTTTTTCTCTCTGATCATTTTCATTGGGTTAAAAAATTAGAATATAAACTTTTCAAATTAAAAAATTTTGTTTTTACTTCCAATTTTTTAAGTTTTTACCATATAACCCCTTTAGAAAAATGTTTAAAAAATTTAAAAAGAATTTTTCTTTCGGAGATAGATAGACTCGACCGTTATGCTGATAAAATATATATATTTGATATATAGTGTAGGAAATGACTCCTTTACTGCATTGTAAGCTTTTAAATACAAGTTTAGGTCCCCTAAAATCGGCTTTTAATCTTTTGGAATGTGTTAAAAACTATTAAAATTTATTAAAAGAAAAGATAATACCAAGTAACTATTTTTATAGCCAATAAAATAGTGATCCGATCAGTAGGAAACCAAAAAAAAACCAAAATAAATAGTGGAGTGTCTTAATAACCCAAAGATGTACCATTCTGGCCAAGGACATGCCACTGTAACTCCTCTACTTCTACATCCCATTCGCTCCACCGAGCTCCCACTGTAACTGCTTTGGCAGAGCGGACGGAACAGTGGGAGCGGCATTACCTCAGCGCACCATTTTGGCAAAGAGAGTAGGTGGTGGTGCCTGCCGCTCTCCCCGCTCGCGCTAGACCCCTCTTTTTGCCACTACCAACGCTGGAATGTTAATGAGCGCGCTATTTAGCCGTGTTTTCTCAAGTATGAGCCGCATATTTACGTTCGTTACTAGCTCCGCTGGCCATCGAATAAGCATAAAGAGCATATAGCCCTGCGCTCACCTGTCGTATTTCCTGTGTTTCGACATCCATGCTGGAGACGTTCCTGCTACGGATGGGTGACAACTGCTACTACTACTCCGGACGACACTCCGGCTCTCCGACGCCCGACGCCACTTCGCTCCTAGCTTTCCGCACTTTTCCGCACTCTTCTTCTTCTGCGTTTTCTGCACACACTTGCTTTTCTTGGCCTTTCCTTTTCGTTTTCCTTGCCTATACTCCGAGTGAGTGAGTGCGAGTGTGTGTGACGACGCCTCTGGCTTCAGGGGGTTTTCACTTCGAGCCTGCGAAAAACAGCGGCAAAACACACGGGTGAAAAAAACACGATTGGCACTTTGGCAAACAACTTTGGAAATCGAAAAGAATTAATTGCGCACACGCATGGGCAGCGGCAGCGTCTATTTTGGCCAGCAAAGAGAGAGGGGAAACGAGAGGAAAAGCCAAAGGAAAATGTGAATCATTCATGTTGGGGGGGCCATGGGCGGTGGGCGCGGGGGCGGGGCCTGCAGTGCGACAATAACAGAGCACTTTACAGTTAGGTGCTGCTGCTGCTGCTGCTCGAATTTTTTTTCGATGCTGCGCTGCCATCAGCTGTTGCGATTTGTTCGCCTGGCCGACGCACAAACGCACTTTCCGCCCCCCAAACGGCGCCATCCGCCCGCCCAGTGCATAATTAGTGCACTTGCAGTCGGGAAAACACCGCAGTTTCTCAGCTTTTCCTTCGACAGCCGCGAGTAATAAATGAAAACATTTTCCTTTTGCTGCTGTTCGCCCCTCTGCTGTTTGCCTCTCTTTCGTGCGCGCGGCGCTGCCAATGCTGCTTGCCAGACACTGTTACTGTTATGCTCTTCGCTCTCACGGGAGGGCGAGTGATGACCGAAAAAGCTGTGTGTATGTGCGTGTGTGTGGTAGTGCGCGAGTGTGTGTGAGTGTGAGCCTACGCACATTTGGGCTTGATTTCGCACTGATTTGCCGCACCGACGCCGTTCGCATGCATTTCACACGGCTCGCGCTCGCCCCCGCTGCATTTTTCCCGAAATTTAATACTTCAAATTGGCTTTGAAACGAAGAAATCACGAACAACGATCTGCTCTAAAATCTTACAAATTTTCGTGTGTGACCGTCGCGGGACCGTTGGAAAATGACCAAATAAAACCTGAATGACCTAAAAATATGACGATAGCTTGGTAACTTGGGCAGAACTTGGGACGGTCACACGGGAAGTGGCGCGGCTTTTCAACTTGAAAGGTAATTTGATTTTGCAATAAGCCGTGGAAGAATTTAATTTCATATAAATCGAAATCTTTGAATTTTGGCATTTAATTTCTCGAATAAATATATATATTTTTATAAAAAGGAAATTTTAATTAGTATGGTTTCTCACCGTTTAAGCCAATTTGTACTCCTATTATAACAGTTTCCGAAATCACCTCAAGTACCTTATCAAAACTTTTTTTTTGGTAAAGTGCTTTTTGTATGAGAAATATTGAGTAGTTTCGAAAATGTTATTTTCAGGAGTATTCTTGCATTCCGTCAAAAAGGCTTTCCTTTTCCTCCTTTTATGTATTTCTTTTAAAAAAGTCAATGTCCCAGTTTATCCAATTCATCAACCGCTTTTGTAATCGATACCCACCGATCGGTCAGTGATGTCATTTTTTTTATTACCAAAATAAGCTGGATTAGCTAAAAAAAATAATAAATGTAAAAAATAGAGCGTGAAGCATCGCAATTCGCAAGAAAAAAGCTTAAAAAAGATTACTTTTATAAGGTAATTACGTGTCTACTTTTTATCATTGCAGACATATATTCTTATAACAAAAAAAAAAATAATACATAAATTCAAAATAGTTAATTATGTTTGCATAAGTTTATATGTAGAGAATATTTAATACATCCTTAATATTACCGCCTTTGTCAGATGGATAACAGATGCAAAAAACATTTCAGAACCAAGAAAGTTTTCCGAAACTTCGCCCCTTGAAAAATTACCCATCCGTCAGGTTTTCGAGATATTTCAACATAGAAGTGCAAAAATTCTGTTTTTGGGTACATTTGAGTTGCTGTAATCTCAACAATATTAAGAATCCTAAAATATAAATACTCCCAAAAAAAATTTAAAAAATATCTACCAAAGTTTTTTATTGTTATTATATATTATTTTTTTATTACATACAAAATTTCTATTGAAAAGAGTCCTGATGAAGAATATTGTTAACATTTACACATAAATAGAGTTATGTAATTACTTTTTATTCTTAATTTATTACAAATTTAAGCTATGCATTGATTTTTTTAAATGATATATTCCGTTTTTTTTTTTATGCCGATGTTATATTTTGAAAACATGACACCATCAAGATCGATATTTTCGGTCGAACTTGCATCACTAGCGCGGTCACAAAAAATTTGTTCCATTTTCCTTAAATATAAGAATTTATGCAACGATAAATACTTTTTATACATTTTTCTTGCGGGCTTTTGGCTTCCATGGTATTGGGCACTAGTATTAGGGCTCTTCTTCGTCTGGACAAAAATTGTGATATAAATATATCGTCGTTAAAAAATAATATCGATATATTGATATTTTGATATATTACCATCGCTATCTGCAACCCCGCTTCCCGCCCGCCCACAAGCCATTATTTTTCGAGTTTCATCCGCAGCCACAGTGCAAAATAGGTTTATCAATTAAATTTAAGTGTTAAAATAGTTGTAAAGTGTTTTAAGTTGCGCCCGCGACCGTGGTACATGCGCCCGCGACCGCTCCGCCAGGCTGTGCCCGCCGCCCCGCTGACCGTGCGGAGTTTTCCTCGTTCCGTTGGTGTAATTTTTGCGTGAGCCCCAGAAAGTCTCGAGTCTCTTCTTCGCCGCGCGAGAAAGGAAAAAGAAGAGAAAGGTGAGTGCATGCCGAGATCGCTGTGCGTTGCGTGGTTATGCCACTCGGCGGGGTGTTGGATCTGTTCTGGCAGAGGCGTCGTGGCCGAGGGGGCTGAGACCGTGTGCTGTCCGGGTCCTTGGACGAAGAGAGGACTAGAGGTTCAATGGACGGGAACTGCAGCTGCAGTTTATCCAATTTCAGTTGAAGAAGAGGATGGACCGGACCTTAGACACGAATGGCAGCCAAAACAACCCGTAACGCGCAAGAAGAACCAGAAAAGTGCAACAAGGAGCGGCAGCGGTGGTTGCTACCGCTTTTGCCTTTCCTCCTCTCTTTCCCTTCACTTCTTCTTGCCTGCGCCTGTCACGATTTGATTTAGGCCCGTTGTTGTCGTCGCCTCCGTTGCATTTGCATGCGTCGCTGCATGCAGCAATTGCCGCTGCGGCTGCCTCTGCCGCTGCAGTTGTTGCAAGTTGTTTATGCCGCTCCTCGCACAATCGCCGCCAGACAAAGAGACACCTCCAGGGCCTTTGTGCGGCCAAACGAAAACATTGCTTTACTCACTCTGCTCCCCCCCTCCTCTGCTTGCAGCTCCTTGCAGCTGCAATTGAAGCATAAACGAACATCAGGCATCAGGATGCAGCACAACGTTCATGCCGCCCGGCCAGCGCCCCACATCCGGGCTGCCCACCATCACAGCCACAGCCACAACCATGGTCACATGCAGATGCATCCGGGAATGGAGCAGCACCTGGGCCCCGGACTGCAGCAGCAACAGCAGCCGCCGCCGCAGCAGCAGCCTCCACATCGGGAGCATCTTCATGCACGGTAAGGAAGGGGGGAGATCTAGGATTATAGTTTGATATTTGCAGGATAGTGGGATTAGTGGCAACTCAGGGATGTAACCAATTTCCTGACCTAAACTGGCCTCTCTGCGCTTCCGGGAAGAGATGGGGACCCTCTTTAAGGGTGAATCTCTCTCTTAAATAAAGATACAATAATCTTCTCAGGCTCTTACCTCACTAAAAACATCATTTACATCATTTAGGTTCCAGGAGATAGGTCTCCCGGGTCAGTTACAGCTTATTTCAAAGAGATTCCGCCTTTCTGGTACTCCAGAATCTTGAAAAGGTTTCAATGGATCGTTTGAAAATCTAATTATTTCAAGAAACCTCTCAAGATAGTAATTTCTAGAGAACATTTAGATCACTTGGCTCTCAATTTCGAGGTGAATGTATCCTCCTACCTCAGTTTGAACTCACAATAGAGAGAAACCTTCCCCGGATGACACAGTTCCTTAGAAAAAGGAAACACTTTCCTGTCTTGGTAATAGGATACCTCTAAGGAAAGAGCACTTGGTGTGCCACGAAGGATAATCTTGTTAGTTGAGAGAAATTCAACCTCAATTTGGATCTCAAGCTAACTCAAGCTATCTCTCGCTCCCGGAGATCCAACAAAGATCCCTAAGATCTCAGAGAGAGAGAGAGATCGCCTTTGGGTACGTCGCCAGCTTGTCTGCGCTTTATGCGTTGCGGCAATTATGTTAATTCCTGTCACTGACAATCGGTGTGAGACTCATCATCCCATTTTCTCAACTCATAAATTATAATTTCAGTGGCTCTTTGTTCTTTCGCGCTCAGCATGACTTCCGCTGGATAACGGGTTTGCCCCGGCTGCAATTATCCTTGACGCTCCTCGGCCGCTCGGCCGCTCGGCCGCTCGGCTCGCTCGAGGCTCAGGCTCCTCTCCATCATCATCTCCATCATATGTTTTCTGCCCGCAGTGAACTTTTCAACCCGCTCCGCCTTCAGTTGCGTCTTGCCTGCCACTCGCATCGGTTCGGTTTCGTGAGGGATCGCTTATGAGTTAAACCTGATCGCAGTTTTGTTCAACGTACTTTTACGTACGCCTTTCCACGGCGATCATGAAATTCTATCATCAGTGCCAAGTGAGAGGTGAAATATGCTGGAGCTTGTAGCTTTAAATGGTTAGGAAGTGATCGGGGATGAAGGTTTTGAAGGGAATGCGGACTTCTGCTTCTTGTAAATCGGAGAAAATTTATAATAAACCGCTTGAAGGAGTTAATGTATCAGAGAAATGGTTCTAGAACGTCAGGATAGGTATGATAGATCGCAGGAAACGTATTGGGAAATGATTTCAAAAGTCTCTAGCTTACTGAGCTCTCGTATTGAGGTGATCCTACCTCATTTGCATCTAATATTTATTCTATTCTGCTCTATCTTAGTTCCTTAAATAGTTTGTAAAGTAAATTATTGAGATGGTGACATAGAAAGTGAAAGAACAATCAACTTATCAATCATACAAACTTTTAACAACCGAATATAAAGTGATACAAAAGATACAAGAACTCTAATCTAAAGAGGTTAACCCCTTTTATTAACAAACCACAAGATTGCAGTGATAAGAGAATCCCTGCCTTGGCCTAGGACATCTTTATCCCATCCACTTGGCAATGGTTTCATATACTCTTCCTGCACAGAAGATCCTAATCACAAATTGCCCATATCAATGTTAATTTGAAGGCTTGTTGCCCGAACGAACTGATTTGGCGATTATAAATTGCCGAAAATATTTCTTGGTCTTGTGAAATGCAGGACGAGCCGGAGGTAGCGGTGTATATGGGTTGTCCTACCCTCCCAGGGAAGGGGCTGGGGTGTCGCAGTAGGTGCGTCTCAATTGAAACTGACAGTTGGCGAAAAATGACACGATGCGTAAGAGAATGCGGCTTTTGTGCTTTGTTGAGGATTTCGACCATTGTTCGTCCTCGCCGCTGTTGTCTGCGATTCCGCAGGCACAACAACAGAAGGAGGAAGCAGAGCCCGGGGAGGGAGGAATAGGGGTTGGGGTAGCGGCAGAGGTAGCGGCAGGGGAGGAGCTTCGGTAGAAGTTTTGTTTTTCCCAATGTACACTTTTGTCTCGCAGATTGAACATGGCCTCTATATAATCCTCTTGGCGTGCATTGTTTGCTGATCTAACCGCAAAAGCCAGCGCATCTTCCCCCGGGTGCTTATTCAATCGATTAACCAATTGGCCTGCTCTCTCTACTCCTGTCTCCTGCAGCCTGAATCATCACCATCTCCACGCCCAACAGCAGCAGCAGCAGCAGCAGCAGCAACAGCAGCAGACGCCGTCGAATCCCGCCGCCGTCGCTGCTGGAGCTGCCTATCACGGCAACAGCGCTAGCAACAGCAACCAGATGCAAAAGATCCGCCAGCAGCACCAGCACCTGAGCAACAGCAACAGCCACCAGCAGCAGGCACCGCCTCCTGGGCCGCCGCCTCCGCAGGCCTACAGTCCGGCCGCCTTGGCCTACAACCAGCTTCCCCCGCATCCGCCGCCGCCGCATCACATGGCCGCCCATCTGGGCAGCTATGCCGCTCCACCGCCTCACTACTACATGAGCCAGGCGAAGCCCTCGAAGTACAGCCACTACAGCAGCAATGGCAGCAGCAGCAACAACAATAGCAATAGCAACAGCAGCCACTACGCCCCGAAGGCCATCCTGCAGAACACGTACAGGAACCAGAAGGTGGTGGCCCCGGCTGTGGTGCCAGCAGAAGTGGCTGCCGTCTCCGAACAGCCACCAGTGGCCACCACCACCAACAGCAGCAGCAACAGCAGCAGCACCAGCAACAGCACAGTCAAAGCCAGCGAACCAGAGGAGAGCCATCAGGAGCAAGAGTCCACGGTAGAACCAGCTCCCTCCGTGGACGATTGCAGCAGCAGCAGCGAACACATCGATGCCGCTGGGACGCTGCCCAATGAGGACACCAGCAGCTCGGCACGCGGCGGCAAGGACAAGACGCCCATGTGTCTGGTCAACGAGCTGGCCAGGTACAACAAGATCACCCATCAGTATCGGCTGACCGGGGAGCGAGGACCGGCCCACTGCAAGACCTTCACGGTGACCCTGAAGCTGGGCGAGGAGGAGTACTCGGCGGACGGGTTCAAGATCAAGAAGGCGCAGCACTTGGCCGCCAGCAAAGCCATCGAGGACACCAAGTACAAGCATCCGCCGCCGAAGATCCGGCGCAGCGACGAGGGCGGCGCGATGCGCACGCACATTACGCCTACGGTGGAACTGAACGCGTTGGCCATGAAGCTGGGACAGCGCACCTTCTACCTGCTGGATCCCACGCAGATGCCGCCGGCGGAACCCATGCTGCCGGACTATGGCGGTGCTCCGATGCTAACGGCGCCGTCGGGTCCGGGAATGCCGCCACAACCTCCGCCACCCGCGTATGCTTTGCGGCAAAGGCATGGCAATGGATTCGTGCCCATTCCCTCGCCGCCGATGCATCCGCATGGCTTCTACCATGGCCCCGGACAGCGGCCCTTTCCCCCCAAGTTCCCGTCACGCTTTGCCCTTCCTCCCCCGCTCGGACCACATGTCCTGCACGGACCCAATGGCCCCTACGCTCCGGTGCCAACGGCGCCCAGCAAGATCACCCTGTTCGTGGGCAAACAGAAGTTCGTGGGCATTGGGCGAACCCTGCAGCAGGCCAAGCATGATGCGGCTGCGAGAGCCTTGCAAGTCCTAAAGACCCAGGCCATCTCTGCCTCAGAGGAGGGTCTGGAGGACTCGATGGACGAGGGCGACAAGAAGTCGCCCATCTCGCAGGTCCACGAGATCGGAATCAAGCGGAACATGACGGTGCACTTCAAGGTGTTGCGTGAGGAGGGACCCGCTCACATGAAGAACTTCATCACGGCCTGCATCGTGGGCTCCATTGTCACCGAGGGCGAGGGCAACGGCAAGAAGGTATCGAAGAAGCGGGCCGCGGAGAAGATGCTCGCCGAGCTGCAGAAGCTGCCGCCTCTCACGCCCACCAAACAGACGCCGCTGAAGCGGATCAAGGTGAAGACGCCGGGCAAGAATGCCGGAGCAGCCGCTGGAGTAGCGGTGGCGCCAAGCGGCGAGGGTGTTACTCCGTCGGGCAAGCCGGAGAGACGTAAGCGGCCCAATGTGACCATGAAGGAGAAGATCATAGAGCCGGACGATGCCGAGAATCCCATCACGAAGCTTATCCAGCTGCAGCAGACGCGCAAGGAAAAGGAGCCCATCTTTGAGCTGATAGCCAAGAATGGCAACGAGAGCGCCAGGCGGCGCGAGTTCGTCATGGAGGTCTCTGCCAGCGGCAGCACGGCGCGCGGAACAGGCAACAGCAAGAAGCTGGCCAAGAGGAATGCAGCTCAGGGTAAGCTTCTCTAGGATTATGCTTTCTGAAATCTTTTAATTTCAAATTGTAACCCCTTAGCTCTCTTTGAACTCCTGGAGGCCATAGACTTTACGCCCAGCAACGAAACGCAGGGATCGGGAGAGAGCAGGAGCTCAGCCACAGCCTCCGCAGTCACAGCCCCCACAGTGGAGTCGACAGCAGAAGGTGAAGTGCCCATGGTATCCACGCCAGCGGGTCCTATGCCGGGCATTCTGATTCTCCGGCAAAACAAGAAACGTAAGTTTCAGCTACTATTTATCAAAAGATATATACTTATATATACATATGTCTCTTACAGCGGCGAAAAAGAGGGACCAAGTGGTGATTGTCAAGGCCAATGCGGAGTCCAAAGAGGAGGAGGCTCTTACGGATGCACCAGCAGCAGCTGAGGAGCAGCACAAGACCAGCAGTGGCAACACCAGCAGCAGTAGCAGCGAAACCCAGTCCACAGAGGCCGCAAGTGAGAGTGCGCTGAACACTTCCAGTGGCAGCAACACCAGCGGAGTGAGCAGCAACAGTAGCAGCAGCAGTAGCAGTAACAACACCAACAGCAACTCAAACAATACCAGCAATAGCAATAGCAGCAGCCAAGGAGCGGGCGTTCACATGAAGGAGCAGCTGCTGTACCTCAGCAAACTGCTGGACTTTGAGGTGAGTTGATGAGAGGCTTAACTGAACTCTAACTGTGACTCTAACGATATGCTTCTCTGCAGGTTAACTTCTCGGACTATCCCAAGGGCAATCACAACGAGTTCTTGACCATTGTGACTCTGTCCACGAATCCGCCCCAGATCTGCCATGGCGTGGGCAAGAGCTCCGAGGAGTCGCAGAACGATGCCGCACGCAACGCACTGAAAATCCTCAGCGAACTGGGTCTCAACAACGCCAAGAAGTAGGCGAGTTCGAACAGTTTTCTTTTACAAATTACATACCCGTCCACAAAACAAACCTTAAACGAAATCCAAAAACCAAGCTAGGTGCAAATTCGAAATGAAAAAAAAAGAGAAAAAGGGGAAAAGAGAAAAGTTAGCGCGGTGAACAATGCAAGAAACAGTGTGTACTCTTTTTTGAAATAG